>JAZGTI010006209.1:0-23846 GCA_036877585.1 Botia kubotai | reverse complement strand
CCTATTGGCTGACATCACCAATGTTTCAGCTCCTCCCCTTCCATCACCTGTCATACATACCTGTCAACTTTTCATAATCAGCTCCAAAAGATTTAATTAAGCATCGTCCTAAACGTGTTTCTTATTGAACGAAGAGTTTTACTCAGAAATAAGACTAAGGCAGTAAAATAGCATTAAGGTAGTAAATTATGCTTGTGAATATTGTTTATTGTAAGGTTTACTGTAAAAACAGTCAGGGAGTTCACAGTACTGTAAGTCTATCTTGAAAGGTTTATACTGTTACACAAAATCAATAAACTCAGATTGATTTTTTTACTGCTGTCTGTTTTGCCCCATCTGCCTCTTCATGTCTTTGTAGCTGCTGGGAACACATTCTGAAAAGCAGTCAGAGCAGGTCAGGTCACGGGCCGATTCTACAGCTGACAGTCAGAATCAGCTGATCCCAGATCAGCTGGAAATAAACCACATTCTGTCAACTCTGAACTTCCTCTGGAAATAAATGGAGGAAATGGACATGACTAAAAGAAGACTTCTGAATACTGCTCACAAGCAAGCTTAGTTTCTTCAAACAATGATCTTGTGTAGAGCACCACAACAAATACAACGATCCCAGCAGTGTGAGGATAAACCGCTACATAAATCAATGCCTTTGGGTTTTTTATTAGAAGAGACCCGGTGATTTATCCTGACACGAATGGTCATATAACATCTGCTGTCAGTCCATCACATTTCCATAACTTCAGCCAAACAGTGAGTGATTTCCATCACATCACGCCTCACATTCAGATGGCACGACGGGAGAACTTCCTTCAAACTGATGCTCTGTCATATACTGGGAGATTCCACTGTGGTCGCTCACGTCTGGACCCTGAGACGTCTGCCGCATGAACATGTGACTCATGCATGTGTGTGATTTCCTTAAGGACTGACCAGATCATGAGCAAATCTACACTTTAATGTATTAATGCCCAAATAAATATTAACAATGGTGAACTTCCCAAATCATTCTCAGAAGCAGTAAAAACCTACAGTAATCTTTACTGTACATACAACAAGTGTACTTGGTCTGGTCTTAAAGAGATGGCTCTCTTATTTTCAGTTGCATTAACAGTCAAACATCAAGCTATGACCTGTTAGTTAAGTCATGTTGGAGACAAAAAGAGATGAAGTGACAGAATCCACCAGCATTTCAACTGTCATGAGCAGTGTGTTGATTTTAATACAGATCACTTCCACAAATCTACATAATGTACAAACAAACTTTATCAGCTTGCAATAAACAAACTTTTGGTTAATACTGGAACCAATGAAGATCGTTCCAGCACCCACATCAATTGAAGCTGGTGAGCGCTTCATAATCATAGTACAGATCTATCTACTTACCAATTAAGATTAAAACATCTGAGCCATATTTAACCATCTCTTCCTGTCACAAATGAGGAGGAGAACAGAGACTGAAATGTCATGTGAATCATGTCTCTCTCTCTCTCTTTCTCGCCGGGCTGACAGGAAGTGGCCATGAGCTCCGTGTGGATACAGCAGCTCTGTGTTTTTCTGAATGGACCACCAGCACATCCTACATTTACATGACAACCTGTTTCTGGAGACGCATCCTAACAACCTTAAACACTTCCTGTCTCAAATACATCAAGAGATGACAATTAAACATGCCAACAGCACTGTTAAAACTGACTGATGACTTAATGAAGTGGACATTCTTGCCCCTAAAAGACCTCATGTTAGCACATTTAAAGCACAGTGCACTTGTTAGACTATTAAAACTAATGCAGGCTTCCAGCTGAACAACTAGCTGGCTATTCGTTTAGAAAACCCACAGACTAGTTCATTTTGAAAATAGTCCTAATTCACACACAACTGTTGTGATGTCACAATGAACAAAATGCACTTTAATCCCAAAAAACAGAAAACTCTTCTGGACAAAACAGGGTGGTGTTTACAAACTCACACACGTGTCCTTCAACATCAGTAAGACCTAATTAAGCACAAAACTGGGACAGAGCACCAGTAAACAGAGAGACAGCTACACACAACAACTGAACTTACACATCTGCTACATTAAAAACTGAAGCAGATCTGTGGGTGGTCACACAAATCTCCCGTGTTCAAACCTGTGCCCATTCAAAATGATTTTCTATGAGGATGTGTGATTCAGACTGCACACAAAAGACAAAGCCTGTTAAATCGTGTGTGCAGACCTCATGAGGGTCTGTTTTTGCTCTTGTATTTACACATAAAAAACAGGGGATGAAATAATTCACATGACCAGGTCACATTCACCTCAAAAAACATTCTGCATCATTTGTATTGTGACATTCATTTTAACTAAGTAATGTTTTTAATGTACATCAGAATAAAGGCAGGGCTTAATTCTCAACAACATTGTAACGCAAACATTGTGACAGTCTTAAAAAACTACATTTACTTGAAGCATTATTGCTTCATCTCTGGCAACAAAAAACCCTGGCCAGTAATTTGAAAAATCTCTCATAACATCTTATTATCTTTGCTCCTACATGATGTAATTTAGTGAATCTGTTTCCCAGTGTTTCAGTGAGAGAGAGTTCTGTGTTGTTCTGATTTCTCCTCCGCTTGCTAATCTTGCCTCTCGCGATCACTTATTCCCATAATAGCATTTCAAAAGATGAAGCTACTGTTGATTGCCTGTCAATTCTCAAAGCCAGTCCACAGAAACAGAGACATCATTCATAGCTCACTGTTTCACTCTCTGCAGACAGAGCGTCTCAGTGAAGGGTGGACAAAGGCCCCACTGCGTCAACACGTTACCAGTGAACAGAAATTTTGCTTTTAAGAGCTGCTTTCCCAATGATCTCATTTGAAGCTGTCTTAAACTTCCATGGCTTTTACTGAGAGTCACTCACTGAAGTCCACTCACTGGCTCATTGAGGGTTCTCCTATGAGAAATCTCCTATGAGCACATCTTATTAAGATCATTGGTCCCTCCTCATCAAAGTCCTCATCAACAGCAGAAACTGCATGTGAACAACAGACAAACACATATAACCGCTCGAGAGCACGATACAATAAACAGAGAAGAGAAATAAGGATGTAGGGGATAAGTTATTAGCTGTTGTATTGAATAGTACTATTCACTGTTGTGTGGTTGTAATTTAACTTTTCATATCAGACACTGTTTTTGAAAGACTGTCAATGCAATCACAAATACATTTGCTCATACTCTGGGTTAGGAATGTAAAACACAATAGAAATAAAAAACACAAATGTTCCTTGCAAGAAGTGAAAGAAATCCCACCCGCTTACACTGAAAGAGAGTTTTGAGGCAGAACCACAGACAGAACATCAGAGAGACTTGTGGGAACGTGCTCAGTCACTCACTCACTCACTCACTCACTCACTCACTCACAACTCCAAAGTGGCAGCGAGTTTCACGCAGATCTCTCTTACATTTTTATGAAGAAAATGTAAATAAGTTTGTAAATTCCACAGTCGTAACACTTCTGTGTTAAGTAATGTTTTTGTGGCACTTAAACACAAAAACAGGCTTAAACAAACACACCGTCACTTCACTCATACAACACACACTAATATAAAACCTGCACATTGAAGTCACTCAACTAAACCCTCCAATCAACACTGACACTGAGATAACCACCTGATAACCAGGATGTACACTGACAGAACTGGAACTGGTCAAGCGAGGACAGAGAAGGGAGAAGAGAGAGATAAACAGAAAAGATGGCTGCCTAGCTAGGTACAATAAACATCACCTGCATCACACAGACAGGCATCTGTGACACTCGCAGACCAGTCCTGTGCTGATTCAAACTGAGCTGATTTGCTTCAGACTGAGTAGAGCTGATTTGGTTAGTGTGAACCAGCCTCTCACCTTCTCTTACCTAAGTGCATTTGACCATGAAGACTGTGGCAGTGGGGAGACTGGTGTGGGCGAGGTCCAGGTAAACTGGTTTTATGCTCAAATCTCCTGGTGTGAGTACAGCACAAGCTGGACTTTGAATTGTTGAGCTATGACTCTCTAGAGAAAGTATCTCTTTGCTTGAACTAAAGGAGACACTTTGGCTTTTGAAGATATATTTATTATATTTATATTTATGCATTTGGCAGACGCTTTTATCCAAAGCGACTTACATTGCATTATACTTTACATTGTTCATTGTTTCATTGTTCTTCACCACTTAGTGGTGTTGTTAACACCATGCTCTAACCACTGAGCTACAGGAAAGCTAAAAAAGATATACAACGACTCATGACATCCATGTGTGCACGTCTGAAGCACTACCAGAAAAGTCCATCTTGACCCAAGCAGATATTTCATTCCTGTTTCTGAAGTTTAAGAATGCCCAAAAATAGGAATTAAACACAGAAGACTCACGCCTCATGAAAACACAATATTTAGAGATTTGAGTCATGTTGAGTGGGAGATTATGAATCTGAAGCACATGACACTGCCAACAATGAGGGCGAGAAGATAGATAGATAGATAGATAGATAGATAGATAGATAGATAGTATAGACAGACAGACAGACAATACATCTAGACTACACTACATCTAGACTACACTACACTAGTACTCGTCATGGGACTTTGGGTAGTTTTAATCGACTCACCAAATTGCATCTGTTTGTGTGTAATATTCACAAACGTAAATCAACAATCAAAACATATCAGTGATGTACAGACCTGATAGATCCGGTGGATCTGGAAAAATACCCGGATTTATAAACACCACAAACGGATATTAAACACGCACTTCATTTGTACACAATACACGTAGCCATGAACAAATAATCCTTTAAAAACAATTAGCCTGGTGTCTGTTTTAACAGCGGCCATTCAATCTCAACGCCCAACAAAACAGATCTGATCACAAACAAGCTTCACTCACCCGGTGGAGAAGCGTGTGGACGGGGCGTGAATAAGATCCTGCTCGCTGCTCGTTCCGGATCACCTCTGTTTATTGTGTTGCTCTGTGAAACGGACTCAGCTTTCCATAGTCAATAACGTTGATCGGCTCTAGCAGACGATCTGAACCGGAGACGGTGAGCGCATTCGGTGCGCGCTCACGACGGTGATCGCCCGGTAACGCGCACAGCCACAAGAGTCATCGTTCTAATTGCAATAACGTAACAATGTTACAATGAGCCGAGACGTGACGTGGAGATGAGCTCCAGCGCTGAGGGTGTGAATGAGCGGCAGAGGGCGAGCTTATTGCGTCCCACACGGCCGAGGGAGGGGGACCAATCCCACGACACCCATATGAGATGAGAAAACTGGAAAGACGGCAGATGAGGGCAGGCGCTTTGACGCGACAGACTCTTACTACATTACACTTGACTAGCACAGACAGGTCTGCATGAACGAGAGAGAGAGAGAGAGAGAGAGAGAGAGAGATGAAGGAACTGGGCCACCTATTGCTGGATCTGGGGCACCACAATGAACGTCACAGCGAAATCACAAGACAATAAAAGCAGTTATGCAGCTTCACAATCATGTCGTGGAGTGTGGTGTATTATTTTGTGTTCAAACACTGAAGGATCTCATGCGTTTTATCTGTTTTCTGTCTGGGCGGCAGAGACGCGCGTCTGTCGGACGCTGCTGTGTCTGGCGCTGTAAGACACTTCGTGTATTACTTTGGCAGTTTCACAAACATATAAATACTTCTCGCAATAAACATTGAAAAAACAAACCCATACAGTGTAGTCTACAAAGAGCAACTCCTCATCCAGTATAACAACCTCGGCGCCCAATTACAATCCTGTTTTTAAACGACTCATTTCATTTGTGGTGTCTCAGAAGGAGGCAGTAGTCCAGTTGAGGAAGCAGTAGTCCAGTTTTAAATTGTAATTTCTCTTGGCTCTAACCACGATGAGGTGCAGATCATCACCACCTCTTCATAAAGAGCTGAACTTCACACAATGTTTATTTCACTGTCGAGTGTTATGTAGCAGTTCACAGGATTCGTGTCGTTCATTTAAGTGCTGTTTGCAGTTTCCTGTGATCACAGCACAAGTTTCGTCAGGTTCCAGAGCACAGATAAACACATACCACACACTACAGCCTGAAGTCATTCCTGCCGTCCTCTAGTCATCTCTAATCCATTCTCTCTATTTCTCATGTGTAACAGCGTTTTGCTGCTCCCTAGTGGTAGCACACAATAATGGTATTTACTTAGTTTTTTACATAAGATTTAACCACAATAACCAAGCTGGTTTTATTTGTGTGGTTTATTATTATTATCAATACTTTAAAATGTGGCAACGCTGGTGATGACTTTAAACAGAGATGCGTTATTGTATGTTTGTAGCTGACGATTTCAGCAATAAACATCAGAAATACATTTAAGACCGGATGACAATATGAGTTTAAATCCTACACGTCATCACATACCAACAGCACAAGACACATTTATCACAAACCTGGTGGTCAAACAATATCATGACGTGTTTGTGTGCAGCGTGATTTATGTGCGTTATAAATGTGCGTTATAAATACACTGTTGGTCAACTGACGTCACGTTTTTTGAGAACAATACTCGTGATCTCAAAACAGCTGCTCGTGTTAAGTGTTCTCCACTTCACTTGGGTTTGGTGACGCGGTGACGTCATTCATCTGGGTGACGCTGAGGAAGAGCACGTCGCTCTCCACCGACAGGTCGCTGTGCCCCGCGATGCGGCTGCGCAGATGAAAGCGAGTCCTCTGTGTGTGGAAGATGGGCGTGACGGGAAACGCCATGAGCAGCATGCCGCTGAGGATGCTGCTGAGCGCGACCACCTGCCCGGGGATGCTGCGCCATCAGCGTCCACCAGTAGGTGGCGGGTATGTCCAGCAGCAGCGTGACGTAGTACGGCAGGATGGCGATGACGTCGATGAGGTTGAGGGGTCAGTTCAGAGGTCAGTTTACTGCGTGAACTCCAGCGAGAACCACCGCCACGCACACCGTCTGCACGATGAAGATGTTGTTTAGGTGCTAGTCGAATTACTGATGTCCACCAAGTACCTTCAAGTATTTAATTCAGCAGACTATGCAAAAATAGTCATTTACTGAAAATTTGCAATTTTAATTTTAATTAATTTTAATTTCGCAGTTTGATTCCGAGTACGAGCTAGTTTCCAGGTGTAATACCGCTTAGTGAACACCAGAGGGAGCTGGTGAAAACAACTGCACGTGGTTTTCACTCTCGTGAAATCTTAGACAGAACACGAGCGTCTTGCAGTGTGACATGCTGTACACTATCTTACACAATCCTGTTTCTTTTCATCCTGTTTCACACAGTTTACACACAGTTTCTATGACAACTAACTCCCCCCCCACCCCTATTGTACACAACAATATTTGAATAAACACTAAGAAATATCTTTTCAGTTGCTTTTGCTCTTTTTAATGCTTGTTTGTCTGTTGTTTTTTGTCTTATTTTAAAGACTATGAAGCCATTTTGAGCCCCCTTGAAAGTTTGTTGTATATACACTTGCTCTTATATTTGTGACGGGGCAAACTGAAGTTTAAGCCATGTTAAGTTGCTTAGGCTGATGGTGTTAATAAATGTGTTTAGCTGTCTAATGAGGTGTTTAGTGTTGCACATGAACCCTGGGTGAGTGACTAATGTCTCTGTATGATGCAGTATTCCCAGCTACTGTACAAACACAGCATTCACTCAACACAGCTGTTTACTGTTGGTCAGGGGTGTGATGTGTTCTATCTGAACACAATCTGCTTTACATGAGCTGCAGGTTTACAGTGATGACTCTTATCAAAGCAGGTTGCTATGCTACAGAACGCAACATCAGCAACTGCTGCAGTTCAACATGGAAACGTGCTCAAGGGCGAGAATACAGTGACCAGACCTCACACACAACGTCATGTCATGAGCGTCCTCTGAGGTCATCAGAATTAGCTATTAATGTCCGTCAATGTTTCGTTCTAATGATCTTATTAAAACAGACCTTCTTCATGTGTTATGATGTCATCACCAGAAAACGACATGACAAGCTGTAACATCAAACACTCTGTCTGGTGAAATCATTCGCTGGGCTGCTTTCCAGATTACACAATCTTACTTGATCTGATGGAGAGAATTCTGCACTAGCACAATGCTGAATGAAATTCTACATTCATGTTATTTGTTCTTTGCGCATGAGATTTCATTGGATTATCTAATCCCAGATGAAGGGCATATGACTCACAGCATATCTGCAATAGCAGGAGAGTGAGGGAGAAAGCGCCTGCCATGTGTCACGCCCCACGTGCCACTTCTGTTTATTTATTTGGCTCAAAGCCGGTGATGTCATACCGAGGGACTTCCTGAACACAGGGTTCATTGAAGCCATTCACCACCAGTTAGGGCCCAAACAAGCTGTTGCCTAGCAACCAAGGAAGGGCCACAAGCTGCTTATTTGTGTGAGGGCAAAGAGTTCGGAAGGGCTTCAGGGGCAGATGCCACTAAAGTTCTCATTCTTACTCTATCTGAATGTTCTGGCTTTGGAGCTAGAGTTGTACATGATGTACTGAAGCTGCTGTGTACTGGATGAATACTTTCATTCACTTTGATTTGGAGATATAATGAGAGCCATCGCAGTTACACACACTGAACATGCTAATCACTGATTTACTGTAAAAAGGTGATAAAAAATCTTTATCCTGTTCTTTCCTGGAAAACTATGTTCACCTGTTGGAGGAGGCGTGGCTCTGGAGAGAGGGCGGGGTCTTATGCTTTTAAAGCTAGCTTGCTATTGCTAGCATCTCCTAAATTGCTTAACCAACCTTTTAAGTGTTTAATTGTACACGGCAGACAAATATAATATAATACAAATAAAATAAAATTAACCACATAAAGCTATCCTGACATTTTGAATAGTAGATAGCAAACAGAGAACACAATCTGTGTAAAGCTTTCAGTTTAATTGCTCATCCTCAGCTTGTTTTTACATTACAAACAACACGAGCATGTCTAAACACATCAGGTTAGACATGCTTAAAGAAAAACAAGGTATATTATTATCATAAGCTGATGAAATAGAAATAACATCGGTCTTTCTGTTGGTATTGACAATCTTATATTAATATTTTTAAAAAAATGTTGCAGAATTAGCAGTTCACGTGTCCCCAGAGCTTTGATTATAAGATGTTCAACGGTAAGAGAACAACTGATTCAGTTCATATAAATATTCTCTCCCTATTAAAATATAAAAACAATAGACACATTTCATACACTTTTCAGGCATCTATTTACAATAAAGGAATAAGGTTTACATTCTGTATATGGTCGTTATGGTTACGCCCACTGTAAACTGAAAGGATGGCTCTATGAAAACATACTCCTCACTCTGATCACAACAGTTTCTAATAGAAGAAAGAGAAATTATTAATAGTAATTACAAATGATTGTTTAATTCACGCCACCCCTTAATCATTTAGCCAACACTGTAAAGCCATAAAGATAAACTCTCATTATTTACTCATTTTTAAGTGGGCAGGATTCCTTTCACCAAACACCTGTCAATGTTTCTTCTTAAATCGGTTTACTTCTATGAATCCAATTGTTGTCAATTTGCAATCAGTATGAGAAAGCGAACAAACACAGGGGTTTCAATTTATAAATACAGAAACAGATTTCCATATTTAAATGTTTTACACACACATATATATTTATGTATATCATAAAAACAAAGATGATTTAAAGAATCAACGAGATGAACTGTAACACACAGAACAAGAACATTTGAAGTCTTCTACTCATAAGGAACACAGGTGGAACTGGTAAGGACAAGATGTTCACCATACAGTATGGCAAAAAGACCTTTACAGAAATGTAGTGCAAGGCGTTATGGCCTGTGACTTACATATCCTTCCATTTGTTTGGTATTCTGTGTCTTCAGGTTTGGTAGTTTTACAGTAAATTGTAAATGAAGGCACATAAAGTGACTGGTCAATCATTTCTATTTACAACAACAAAAATCACTTCTTTGGTTTTTCTTAGCTGTATCTGATGACCAGCTACAGAATAAAAATGCAAAAAAATCTCACTGCGTATAAAAATTTAGAGGCACTATGTGCATACATTGCGTTCTTTAAAAACCTCCTCAATAACAGTGCTTTTGGCAATTAAAATAGTAAATGTGAGGTTTATAGAGGGGAAAACTGACATCACCTGTCCAATTCAAACCATTTATGAAGTCTTACGAGCAGAAGTCTGACAACTTCGACTCCTGAGATCAAGTTTGGATGAGTTTCAAAATTCAAATAACAGTCAGAAATTTAAAACCATTTACACACCAACACAGTGTTTCTGTGTTGAGATGGATGTCTGGAGTAATGTGCAATAGGATCCAGTTTTCCTTCAGGAATTCAGGGGCCATTAAGCTGTCGGTGTTCAGACAGAGGGTGAGGGCAGTCAGAACACACAGGGCAGAGCAAACACTGCTAATCTCTTCCTGATGTGGCCTGTGTCTGTGTCTGCATCTCTATGTCTGTCTTCCATGCACTCCTGTCAGGTCCTTCCTGATGATCTCATTCACTGAAGAGAGAAAAGAAGATATTTAGAAAAGATTTGTCAGAACTGAATTTAACGCAGGTATTTAAACATGAATATCCAGATTTGTGTTTTGCATACATGTAGACATTTTTCATACAGGACAAATATCTTTCTATTCTTATCTGGAATAAATAATAAAAAATAACAGGAGTCTTAATTGAAAATGTATTGTTCCCTTTAGATTGTGTTTTTATGTAAAGGACTGAAAAGAAATTAAATGAATGTCATTAACAAATCAAATGTAATAATAAACAACAACATGTCATTAACACACGGGCAGAGTTTAAGTCTGATCTTTACAAGTATTCCATTTCAGTCACTTGTCGTTTATGTGTGTAAAAATATTATCAGTTACAATTAAATTTACATTTACATTTATGCATTTGGCAGACGCTTTTATCCAAAGCGACGTACATTGCTTTAGACTATACATTGTTTCTGAGTATGTGCAATCCCTGGGATTGAACCCATGACCTTGGTGTTGTTAACACCATGCTCTAACCACTGAGCTACAGGAAAGCTATAAATATTATCACTGTCACATAGATCAGTGTTTCTATTTTGTTAAATGTCGTTTTCTGTTTGTAAGCTGCTGTACATCAAAAGCACTGCTAAACGAATGAGCAGTTTCTAATATATGGTGTCATGTCAAGATGCTATGACGGCAAACGTCCAGCAGGGGGAGGAGCAGCGTCTCGACACTGGCAGAACATGTCCAGCGCTAGTATTAGACATCATTTCCTGCTGTTACTTTACATTTACAGAGTGTTTAAATGGAAACTTTTACTGCCTCTTCACTCCAAGAATAGCTGCAGGATGTGTGGAGCTGTTAACACAATCACAACTGCACACAAACATTACACTGGCCACAACTTAGACACCCCCAAAGGTCACAGGTAATCTGAAATGATTTGACTGTGGGAAAACACCTGTGATACAGTGTTCAGTTACTCTGAACTCAGTATGTTTCACAACGATTACTGATCCTAAACCTCGGTGCAGGAATTAAACAAAAAAACATGTTAATACCAGCTTATGTTTTGAAAGTGTTGCTTCGCCATGAAGCCAAACAAAAGAGAGAGAGATAATGTTAGTTTAAATGCTCCACGTAATTCAACACAAACTGAAAGCGATGCAAAAACAGCAACAATCAACTTGTTGTATCTTTAAAAGATTGCAAAAGCCTAACTCGAACCCTAAACAACAGCAACAAAATATTAATTTAATAAATCTGCCATTGGTCAGATAAAACCGATAGCTCCACCCCAAGCTCTCCTCATTGGTCCAGCCGATGCTGTCATGTCAGACTGGCTGGTGGATTTTCAAACATAGTTTGTATAGTTTCTTATACTTTACAGTCTATCCAGATAAGGCTGGAGAAATATTTAACACAGACAAAATTACATTAGAAACCGCAACAGAGATAAAAGCAATCACACTCGAGAACAACATTGAAGATTTAATGTATACAACATCGTTTCAGACGGCAGCTGAGCTCTGTGTGCTGTGTTAAGTGACAAACTCCACAGCATGAAGATAATGTGGTGAAACCTGATACACCACATCCTTAACATCACACACACACACACACAACAGGCCAGAAGCACCAGAGAATACACACTGTTTACAATCCACACGCTGGAATAACACGCAGAGGATGGACATTTTCTAAGCGCGTGTGTTGCCATGGCCACAGTGCAATGTTCTGAATTACTGATGGTCAGACTGAATATTCAGTATAAAATAAACACGCATTCACCAGTTGGGAGTGAAACCCAATAACCAATAACAGACTGATAACTATAAATACTGCAATAAAACATGACGACCATCACCTGAAATGCTCTTTCTTGAGAAAAACATTGTGGTGATATGAATCTTACACATTCACAGACTGGTCAAGATGTGGTCAAGTTTGCTACAACACACGCATAATCTGACTAGGAAATGAAGTAAACTGAAATAAGATCAGAATGACAGTGTTTGTTGTGGTAGGAAGTCATGTTGAATGAAGGAACTAAATGTTTAACTCATGTTCCCCTTTAAACATGTGATTGTGTAAGAGGAGATACAGCGGCACAGCTGAAAGTGTGTGTGTGTGTTTGTGTAATTAATAAATATAGATTACTGGTTACTGGTTGTGTGTATTATTATCATATTTCATATATACTATTTATACAGTCCGACAGTCTAAATCCAAACTCATCATTCAGGATAGTTGTGATTATTTTGATGAAACTGAGTTTTTGTTATGAACACCGATGACGTGTTTTCTCCTCTGAGAATAATGAAGAACAGATGAGAGAGGTTCTACTGGTAGCAGCAGAACACCGAGATGTTCTATCAGAGGAGTAAAACTGAGACTCTTCTGTTAAAACTGCACCTAACAGCCACCAAACCTTCATCTGAACCGCAGGGACGCTGGATTTACAAGCGCTTCTCTGCGTTCTCTTAAGAAAACGTGGGTGGTGCCCATGCAAAAATCACTGCCACCATAATACGTGGGTGGTTGCTATGCTGGTTGCTAGGGCGTTTCTAAGTGGTTGCTGGGGTGTTCTGGGTGCAAGGCTCTATGACACCCAGATCTACTTAAATTCAGCTCTTGTCCTTCAATGTCATTTTTTTTCTTTTATATCTTTTACTTGTGTTGTAAATCTTGTGAATGACAGACAAGCAAGCCTCACCTAAACTGGAGCAGCTATCGGAAAATTCATGAAGGGCTGGCACACACTGACGGTTTTAAAAATGTCGACTGGACTGTGTAATAGGTGAGTGTCTGGCTGGAACAGCCTTGACCAATCAGAGAGCTTGTTTACAAACTAATGGCAGAAAGCAAGACGAAGCATAGCAGCTGACACAGCCTGCACATCCACTGTGTGTGTGTGTGTGTGGGCCTGGTATTCACTACGCTATGGGGGCCCCACAAGTATAGTAAAAATGTAAAAATGTAAAAAACAGCATTTTTAAACTGAATGTACAATTATTATTGTAGTTATTCTATAAGGGGAGGCCTGTAAGAATGATACTTTCTCATTTATATAAATAAGAAAGTGTGCTGAGTAAAATCCAGAATGCTGTGGAAGGTGAACAGACAGACACTGTGGTCTACAGGTGTGTACATGTGGTGTGTGGGGACTACCGGCTGGACTCTGAGAATAATGAAGCTACAGTCTGTGAAACAAACAGGAAGTGTGTATACCGCAGGTCTGACTGCTAAAACAGAACATACACGCCAGCGTAGAAAAAGCAAACTCAAAACCGTACAAATAAAAAACTGAAACTGCAGAGATCATCTTGCCTCTCAGCTTCTCAGTGCGTGTTTAAACCTCTACACATGTTGCTTATTTCAAACCACTTTCAAAGAACAGAGCTAAAGCTTATCATGACTCTGTTTTCACAGCCAAAAACTCACACACACGGTCCAAAGCTGGATTCAAGTGATCTGAAACTAATGTGCATGGCTTACGTGCTCTATCTAAATTATTCCTGCTGCTCTCTCCAGCTGGAAGAACCTCAACTCATGTTGCCTCCGGCTTCAGTTCCAGCCTGGGAAGACTGTCTTAGCTAAGCCAGTTCTGCAAATAAAAGACTGGCCAACTTTGAGCCATCACTGTTTATCTAAAGAGTAACACTTGGTTAGGAGTGGAGATGACCCAACATCAATGGTGTGCAGTTAAAGAAAAGTTGAAAACTTTGAGAACAAGACCTGCTCTGCTGAAGTACCAACTGTGTGGACCAGCACTGTCAAAACTTGCCAAAGCTGGTTGACAAAGGTTGTCTTACTGTTTAAGCTGGTTGTCTTACTGTTTAAGCTGGTTGTCTTACTGTTTAAGCTGGTTGTCTTACTGTTTAAGCTGGTTGTCTTACTGTTTAAGCTGGTTGACAAAGGTTGTCTTACTGTTTAAGCCTGGCACACCCAAAATGTTCTTTCATTCGTTCCTAACAGATGTTGCGTAGGAAACGTCTAGCATCCACATGAGAAACATTTGCTTTCCTTTCTTGCTATTGAGAGATGCAAAAACTGCAGGTTCATAACGAAATGGATGAAGATACAGTTTCTTTACAGAAAGCCAGCCACAGAAACCTTGATACCCCCTTCAAAAGCCACCAAAGAAATTATAAGTGAAACAGACTTCAGTGCATGACTCATAACAACTCATTGTGTGTGAAGATGTTGGAGGACATCAAACGGTGAGATGCGAGTGGGTTAATCACAACACCTTCACACCTCTGCACAGGGACTTTTTGTGGTTATCTTTCCTGTTTCTCAGTGACCTGGGACTGGTCTGCAGCTGCTACTGGGCGGGGCAGGCATCCTGCATCTGCAAACTCTTCACTAGTCTCAGTGTATGTGTCTGATGATACAAAAAGAGCAATACAACACAAAAAGGTGCCTTGCTAAAAGATCACTACGATGAATCCCAATGAATCCCCCAACAGAGATTCATTAGAGAGCTTCAAAAGCAGCACCTTGTTATTAAAAAAACATCAAAGGTTCTAGGACTCGGGCATCTCATAGAAACACTGTATTAATTCCCTGTTTACTCAGGGAAACCCTGTTACAGCATCCCAAAGAAATTCCATCTTTGGCTCCCTATCCTATCTGCTTCATATTTTCCGTCCAACACGACTCTTTCCCTTTCCTGCAGACTCCCTCAGAATCTGCTCAGATCAGAGTTCTGTTCTGAAGAACTGCACCAGCTGCGAATAGGACTTCTGTGCTCCAGATTGGCAGGAGCACGACCTGTGGAAATAAAAGCGAGTCCTCTCGCGGGTTCTCCCGCAGTATTCTGCAGGGGCGCGGGGCCAAAAGGAAACCCCGGCCAAGTCCAACAAACACAAAGGCTTTCCCCAGCTCTCCTTCTGACAATGGGTTGCCATGGCACTTGTTTTGTGAATCATAACAGTGTCAACATGTCCAAGAACTTTTGGAGCCGATTTGTTTTTGTTCTGATATTTTTATTCCTGAGGTCAAAAAGTATGTGTAAATTTCCCTGTCAGATAAAGCATGAAGGAAACCTCTGTATGTCGAGTACTGAAGACACAGGAGAACATGGAAACTGCTCCACTGAGGTGACTGTGGAATCTTAGTGGTCTTTGTTTGTCATTATTCTGACAGCTTTGGCCATTTTCAAAATCTTCATTACAATTTTTGACACAAGTTACAAACAAACCCTCGTGTCTGTTTAATTCCTGTTTTATGGTTATTTTACTGAGATAATAGTAAACTGCTGGTAACTTTGCTGGTGTTTTTTCTACAAATATCACAGTTTAACTGTAGTATACTGTAGTAAAGGATACTGTAGTAAAGCATGATGCATTTTCATGAGGAGTAAGAATGTGAGTGGAAGGGAAAACAGAAACGTTGAGAAAGCGTTACTCCTCCTGTCATTGTCTGAAAGCAGTTTTAATGTGCTCAGAAATCATCAGTCAGTCAGCGGATCTGACACAGAGACCTGACGGCTACATGCTTTACATACACGTGTTAACGGGCACTTGTGTTCAGTGCAGATGGACACACAAACCTTTTCCGACTTTTTTGAAACGTTATGCCTGAAACCTTCCAGAAAACAGTAGATTATTAAACGTAATATTATAATGCTCAAGGGGAAATCAAATATATGGATTTGTCCATCGCAACAGCTGCATACATTCTGGTTGGCTTCACACAGAATGAAGCCAAGAAAACACAGTAAGTGACTTACCGTCATCAAGGTAGGCTTGGTCCAGGTTCTCCTGCTTCACTGTGACTCTGCTTGGAGTGTTGGATGTCTGCTCCTCTGTGGAGGAACATCTCTGAGGCTCTACCTGGACCGGAGGTGACCTGTCTTTGGCCACCCTCTGCACAAAGGGTTGCTGTTGGATGACCGTGGGGTAATTCTGAGGGTGCTGGGGTGTCTGGGCCGGGGCTGGGGAGCGGTTTGCTCCTGCAGCCGGAGCTGCCTGCTGGCTGTAATCTTCAGCATAAATGATGTGCTGATGTTCTGGAGGTGGTGCTGCAGGCGGATCTCCTCCTCTGAGCAGGTGGTGGTTGGTGGGAGAGAACTGGATGATTGAGGGATGCTGACTGGTAGGATTCTGGCCACCCAGATGAGAGGACTGGGCTGGGGAACCCGTGTGGACCAACACTGAGCGATGGGAGTCTGGCATCATGGAGGTCTGGGAGTATATAGAGGGGCCCTTTCCAGGACGTGGGTAGATTATGGCAGAGCTCTGTTGCTGAAAACGTTGGTCTGGAGGAGAGACGCTCAGCACCAGGCTGCTGTCTGGAGTGATGACCCCGCGTGGGTTATAGTACGACTGGGGAGACACCCCCAACATCTGTGTCATAGAATATCTCACCTGCCTGGAGTCATAGTCATCCAAGGGCTCCGTCTTAATAGACGTAACTGAGGAGTTAAGAGGAGGAGACGACTATGAAGGGAAATCTGTTTAGACTTTATGGNGGGGGGGGGGCATATAAAATAGAAAAGCAGAATTGTCCTTGATCTTTCAAAGTAAAAGACTTTGATCTACTATGCAGACACATTTATGACAAAAAGCACATTAACATTTGACCATGTCTGAACATTAGCGTCCATTTAGTATTTACATGCAGAAGAACCTTATGTAAAGGTCCAGAAGCAAAAACACTGCGTACCCGGTAGAGGTGTGTAGGTAAAATGCTGAGGTTGACTTCGCTTCCGTTTTCCATTAATGACGTAGAAATTCACTTTAGCAGGATGACCAGCGGCCGGGTCTCTGTATGGAGGCACCTCAATGAACAGCATGCTCTGTGGAGAAGACACTTTTTTATTGGCTGCTTCTGCAGATAAACAGGAAGAAGATCTTCACACGTAACTGGACTTACTGGCTGACTTTTGTCTTTGTCAACCGTGGCCTCCAATTCCCAAATTTGCTGCCCATCTGTCAAGATAATGATGAAAACATGCCTGTTAATTAAATTAAATAATTAAGCATTTATTTAACGCAGTTCACACAATTCAGAAAGAATTTCTTATGAGATTAATCACGCTAACGATGAAACAATCACGTGACTCACAATTTTGTTATTGAATCCACTGCAGTAAATCTCAGAGCTAGCTGAATAAGACGTGCCACTGTTTTCATAAATCACACAGTTAGACACGCTTATTCAACTCGTAAACCAGCATCGTCTTTATGTGTGAAAGTCTTTCACACATACTCATGTCATGAGACGTCAAACATGTTTGGGGAAATACAGGTTTGGCCAACAGACTTTTGTTCCCCATGACTGTGAATCTTTGACCTTCTGCCTGGCACACGTCACTTCATTACAATGACTTAACTTCTGCTGTGTTGTTGTGACAGGTGAGAGTGGGAGTTCATCTGTCAGTGCCAGAGGACACAGGGGTACTTGACAAAACTCTCGCCTACTGACTGGTTCCCATACAATAGAGACTGCACATGCAGTCGAGCAGAGCAGATCTCCAACCCCACCCCTTTCTAAAAACATTACTGTTCACCACAAAACACAACAGCTTATCTAGTGTCAAAAACAACACTATATATTTATAAACAACACTATATATTTATATAATATAGCTATATTTATTTTATATATATAAAATAAAATTTATATAATATCTATATAATTATAAAATGCACATAAGAAAACTAATGAACATTCTCTATTAATTCTCAGTTGTTTCGCCTAGACAACAATGGCATCAAACTGAGAGCAAATGGAATCTTCTAACGCCAGGATACAAAAGTCTGCAATCAAAAGCCATTTCCACTGTATTGATTCTCTCTCATCTCCATAAAAATGTGAATTTTGGGCAGCACAAGTTACTCTAAGAGCCTTTTAAAGGAAAACAGTGCACGTCAGTCCTCTGTGCATGCACATACACAGAATCACAAATTCAAAGATCCCAGAGAAATTAGAAAACAACCCCAAAATTATCTCTAAACCAGAGCAGAACATACCATTCCAACAGAGCTAGTCATTAAACAAGGAGGGATCTCGGCAGCCTGTGGGAAACCCCTCATTGGGCTGAAAATGAGACATGTGGCTGAAATGAGTCAGCTGGAGTGAGGGGGATTCCACACAACCTGCCAGGACAACATCTTCAAAACTGCTTTATGATCAAACTGTTCAGTTTGACCCCAAACAGGTGATGAGTGCTTCTTGCCTGGCTGTTCTGTTTGTTCGCAGTTTGTTCCAAAGCTCCTTCATCAGAAAGCCAAAGGTTTGTTTTAGCTTTTTTCTAATAATTAGGCACAGGGAGCAGAAGTTAGAAGACAGCCAACAAAACTCTGGCCAAACACAGCTGTCTCCTATTTCTGAGATTTCACAGTGAAACTGCTCCACAACACCCCGGCAGGGTTTTTAGTTTTGTTGCACAGTTAGAGTAAAAATGCAGAGAAAATTCAGTATTTGGACACTTAAGCTTAGAAAAAAAATGCATGAATTTCACAATATCCACCAAGTGGCATCAAAAGACACTTAGAACTAACAGCAAATAGTGGAAAGATTATTTAATGGTTCCTGAAATGCCCAAAAACTTCATGAATCACTCTGTATTAGGAAACAAACGAGTGAATGTGTTAGTGATGAGAGAGAGAGAGAGAGGGTTATAAACCCCTTGAAAAACAACATCAAAAAATGACTTGAGACACGAATGCGAGTCACTGCTGAATTGATAGACTAAACACACTGACAGGGACATGAAACCTGGCAAGTACTTCAAACACCTCACAGATCAATAAACAGCCCAACATTCTACCCAAACAAACCAAATACAGACGAAACAACATGCACATCAATAAAACTCCAAAGACTCTAAATGGCAGAAGGCAAACAAACAATGTGAGCAAAGTGAATGAGGGAATATAAATAACGTTAAAAAACAGCAACACAGGCTCTTATATAGAAGTGCTGCTTTTTTTTGTGACAGGATTTTATTTGCAAGCAAAACTGCCAGTTGCCACCTGTCCATAGCAGAAAAGCCTGTCAGTGAGAGAGCAGCCGCAATACACACAATCTATCTGCTGCAGATCACACATAAAAGAACACAATGTGTGGAAGTCATAGCAATGACACCTGCAGGCAACACACTCCCCACTGACAACACAATACACACACTCCACAAACACACACTCCACAAACACACACTCCACTAACACACACTCCACAAACACACACTCCACTAACACACACTCCACAAACACACACTCCACAAACACACACTCCACAAACACACACTCCACAAACACACACTCCACTAACACACACTCCACTAACACACACTCCACAAACACACACTCCACAAACACACTGCTCGTAAATCAGTCAGCGACACACAAACACGACTGCACTGCCTAGAACTTTCCAGAACTTTTTGCGTGAAGCTCATGATTTCAAGATCTGACCAATTGCCCGTTGCATGTAATAAAATTCAAGACGACACAAAACAGTGTTTGCAAACCGCTTTACTTCAGTAAAAAGTAGTATTTCGAATGAAACAAGATGTTTAACATGAACATGCGGTCATTACATGACTGGTGACTGGATGAGAGGGATGGACAAATAAATGTTCTTGATGACATCAGACGAATAGTAAATGTGTTTTAGATGTTTTTTATTTAAAACATAAGAAAAACAATAAAAAAACAGTATTCTGATAATTATAATGTAAATAATGATAATAATATATAAATATTCTGATAGTAAGAAGCTTTTGTACGTAGATCAGACACATAAACACACACTGTATTCTATCAGAAATCTAAAACTTCAATGCATATGTGAGTGAAATAAATTAGAAAGGTCACAATTTAAATGAAAGTGGAGTAAAGACTCGCCCCCGTTCTCTGTCAGTCATCAAGTTTCCTCCTCCGATGAGTTTGTGTGTCTGTGATGATTGTGCAATTATACAATTTTAGCGTCTGTTAAACTCAAGCACGTATTCTTTTAGTGTCAATGACTCATGAACAGGGAAACAGAAAGAGAAAACATCTAGTTCAGTGTTTTTTCATGTGCTGATCATTATTCTCAACCAATAATGACTGACAGCACATAAGAGTTGCTTTACATGTGTTTGTCACTGAACACAAAGGCGACACGCTCATCAACACTCATGAGGTGAAACAACACAAATGATGGAGAGTAAAGCCTGGTCTCTTATCTCTAAAATAATGCAAATTGTTGATGGGTAAATTTGTGTGTGACTCAGATCAAATAAACACAAAGCAGGTGCCATAAAAACACACAAAGCGTTTACAATGAAAGGACAATATTAAACCTGACAGCGTGAAGCAAACAGGCAGCAGTCAGTACACGCTTGATAAATAAACGTCTCTATTAGAGGCAAAAGTTTTTCATTTCCAAAAAGAACATTATAAGTTCTACATTACAAATCCAGAAACAAATTTCCTGACCTGAAAAATAAAAAAAATAACTAAAGAACTTTTAATAAAAGAACTTTTTTCAATCCATAAAGAACCAGATATTCAACTCAAGAACCCTATTCACTGAAATGGTTCTTTGTTGAACCATGTTCTGCAAAGATCCTCTGAGGAACTCTTGAGTTCAGCTGCACAAGGCTGTGTTGATCAGCACTGGCTTGCCTGATTCTACTCTGAAGATCAACACTTAATACTTAAACAAACCAACATCTGCTTGGGTTGACTCGCCAGTGTTCAGTCAAATCAATCTGAGATCACAGACACATCCCAGCGCTTACCATGAGTCTTCTCTGTGAAGATGACCTTTGAATCTGCACTGAAGTTCTGCCCGCTGAGAATCATCTGCTGACCTCCAAGAACCGAGCAAGAGTCCATGTCTTGTTTCTCCACCATGGGCAGCTCGTGAGCAGATCGTTGGGCTGTAGGGTCAAAGAGGAACCAAGCAGAGATAATTACTGTATCTTTAGTTATGTCTACTACTATTATAAATATATAATATATATATTAAATATAAATATATACTATTTACCTTTTTACTCTGTAGACTAATGTAATATTTACACAGTACATTGTGCTAAATATGTGATATTCTTGGTTGATGTAGGTTAAAGAAAAGGAAATATTACATATACATACAAAATTAGAATTGCATTTATGGTTATGATGCAATTACATTTTTAGTCAAAGCAATTCAGTAATTATTAAAACGCAATTCATTAATTCAATTATTATTTGCATTAAGATTTGCATTGAAATTAAATAAGCCTTTTTAACTAACAAAATGAGCTGAAATTAATTTCCTTTAGCCAAATTGACTTCAGGCCTGTTAACAAACACACAGTATGATCCAGCATATAAAAAACCTCTTTATTTACTGTAGATTGAATGAGTATAAAATCCTTTATTACCAGGAGATTAAATCTGTCATGTTATTGACTCTTATCACACTCCTAACAACAGTGACTTAATTGCTGCTAAAGCAACTGTGATTAAGACTAATAAGAGACCTTCAGACAGTTGTGTGTAGTGTCTGTAAACTGGCTCGATGAAAAAGCGTTCACCGGAAGTCTTATATATTACAGTGAGCTAATGCAGAACGGTAAGATAAATGTACGAATACAGGATGTGATGTCATCTCAGTGGTGTCCAATGAGAGCGAGTCAGTGTCATAATAGAGAAACTGGAGTTAGGAAGTACCAACTCTAATTACCAAGTTCATTTTTAATTCATTCCTGTTTCTGCTTTGTTTACCATCCAAAACTAACTGAGAGAAAAGCAGAGCAACCAGACACCGAACACACCAATGCAGAATTTAACAACATAAAACCTCTTTTGGTATTTAATAAGATCAATACAAATATTTACAAATGTTCAATATTCACATGTTGTCGTTTTTTCTTGGAATAACATGCACTGCTGAATCACTCGCAGTGAAACCAGTAAATAGTGTTAGTTAATCCGGTTCATTTCATGCTGACCTCGAGCACAAGGCTGCAACCTTATCTGGAATCATCTAGATCTCTGTGGATTGAAAATCTACTCACAGCACTCAACGGGATGCGATGCAATCTGCAGAGACACTGTTTGGCCTCCTTGTTGCGGGATGTGAACTCGGAACACCAGACGAATGCGGGTGTTTTTCCGCCCAATATCCGTCTCCCCCTTCCGAAGCTCGATGTCAGCATTCCGAAGCTTCAGAATTCCAGCACAATCAATTCTGTTACAGTGCAGAGAAACCGGTTAGAACTTCACACGTCTGCAGACGAGTTCCATGCGTGTATGTGAACACATCTGGAGTCACATCTGTATTTGTGAGGTTTACTCACATGGCTTTCATGTTGTTCTTTGGCTCTAGAGGAATTTCCAGGACTTTGGTGCTGCTAATGATCTTCTCGTAGCTGCTGGTGGTGACGGTTTTGCCGGTAATGCGATGGACCTGGTAGAACGCATGAGGCTTCAGGATTCTCTCGTCCGCCGTACCAATAAAGATCTGCAGCCCCAGAGGTTCCTTACCTCTGTATCCACGGAGCTGCACACAGGACAGTGAGAGAGGAGCCTTAGACATCTTTAACTTGAAACTTGAGACAAAACACTTAAAGGAGAAGCCCAGTCGAATCAAGAGAGCAGATTATCAGCGTCAGATTTTGGAGAGCATCTATCAGCATCTTTTGATTTAGGTTAGAAAGCAACCATATAACAAACACCCAGGAGACCTTAGAAACCCCCTAGCTATATTTATGGGTAAACTAGACAGCTAGCCACTAGTACACTCATAGTTATACTAGTTAAAAATCAAGAGCTGCTCAGATGTTCAGCTAGTCAAACTAAATGTAAACAGGGTTTGTTGTGTGCAGTGTGCTGGCAGGGAACTATTTCAGCTGCACTCTGCTCTCCTGGTTGGGTAGTTGAGGTACACGGGAAACATCAGCATCTCCAGAAACACTAAACGCAGAGAAGAAGTGAGTGTGAGTCAGCAAACATTCATTCCTGACTCTCAGATGCTATCAGAAACCCATCAGAAGTATAACTCTGTGATCTTTGGGCCCTTTCAGTACCAGCTAATTGATTGTGGAAGATACATTTCAATTTCAAAGCTGAACGGGTTCAGTGTGGCATTATGGAATTTACATAGAATGAAACTTTCAGGGATATGCACACTGAGAAAATGAGGTTTATAGGTTTATAGAAAATGAGGAAATAAAGACTAATGCGTTTCTGTATGTAGATAAAGATGAAATTGCTCAGATACATCTTACGGTGTTGTCTGCAGTCCTGCGATAAAGGCTAATAATTCAAATTGTGTTCAACACGAAGGCAAATCAATTTTCATATGCAAATGCACAATGAGACGAACAACTCCTCATTGT
>JAZGTI010006208.1:0-23846 GCA_036877585.1 Botia kubotai | reverse complement strand
TGGCCGGGACACATCTCGACTCCTCAGAAAGAACCTGAATGAAAGCGAGCGCCGGCCGGCTTTATACACCTGCTTCCGGGTGGGCGTGAGCTGGCGCGCAGCGCTTTTGCCCAATGCTCAATGGCTCTTTCCTCTCGGGCCCATGCTTATTGCCGCATTTTTTTCTACGCAAAGGTGATAGGGCTCTCAAGCAAGAYCCCATACGTCAGTCAGTTGATGTAACGTCTCCGTTCCCTCCTTCAGGGAACGGGGGTTACATATGTAACCTGGACGTTTTATTAAGAGCTGATACAAAAATTATAATGACAGAAATTAGATGTTTTTTAAACAGATGTTTAAAATATGTATCAGTATATACATGTATGTGTGTGAGCTTTTTAAACAGTATCTTTGTGAATGCAGTAAATGCTGTCTAACAACCTAAAATTCTAATATCATATTTTTGTAATAGCTGTATTTACCTACATAAAAGCAGGAAATATCATTGTGTAGTTCTCTTTAAACTGGATTATAAAATACATCCACTTCCAGTTAAGAGAGCTTAGACTTTAGGCAGCTAAAAACACAAATTTAGAAAGTGTGGCAATTAATGAAGCTGTACATGTAGCACCTCAGGAAAAGCGCATCAGTAATAGACTGCTGCAGTGTTTTCTCACAGCAGTACATGTGGACACTGAAAGCACCAGACAATGAACTTACTAATTTACTAACTTCATCCAGTGTGGGTACAGACTAAGAATAATAATATAATTAAGAAAACATACAAAGGGCTGCTCGAGGTCTGCGATTAATTAGCTTCCTGTCGATATTCTCATCAATACACAATTAACAAATGACACATTGCCCTATGAATGTTATTGATCTGCCTCCATTCCACAGCATTAATATGCTGAAGCCTCCTAACAAACTAAAAATCTGACTAAAAGTAGAAAGTCATTTAATGCTAATGCACACTATACATGACCCTAGCTCGATTCTAGCACACTGCACGACTGATTATAGACTGGATGTTTCTGTTACACTGAAGATCACTGAATTTTCGCTCACACAAAACTCATACCCAGTAGTATAATATAGTATAATATTATAACTACTATATAATATTTAGTAGTATAATAATAGTACCATCTCCTCCTCTTTATTTATTGTCTGTTGGACTGTTGTTGGTTGGGAAGGTGACCACACCTTACATCCCAATGTGTATATATCAAGCTAAATATAAATCTGTAGTAGATTTGTTGTGTCATGTTTCAAATGTGCACAAACTACACAACTGTGTTGCTTTAAAATCTATGACTGCTTGTTGATGACCACTGCAAACTACTAGTCGACTGACATCACATGTGATGATCCAGTAGTGCACTTAGCATTACTTGAACAGCTTGTTGATAAACTGTGGCATACAGCCTGTCTAATATCAGAAATAAAATTGCTTTACACCTACAGTTTCTACTCACTATCATGCCGTCATAACATTCTTATCCTTGTATATATAAAATCTTAAATTATATTGGTTTATGTTTCACACTGCTGTTTTTGATTGTTTGAATTGATTGAACCAAGGTAATACTGTGCTTACAAAGGCAAACACAGTAATTATGTCCACACTGAAACTGATAAAATGGCTTTTATAGCCTATTAACATTTGCTGAGTTTTTGCTGAGTCTAAGCATAGTTAAGACAAAGCCATCTGTCACAGAACAGATCATATTTAAAGATATCTGACCTCAATTGTGTAATTACTGCATTTTACCTTTGCAAGGATTAATGTTTATTTTGAGTACATTAAGAGTTAAGTACGAAAAGTGTAAAATGTGTGACTTAAAACAAGTGCATGATTGTCTCACGAACATTTCACTGCACTGGAAAAGACTTCATACTTTTGTTTTATCAGTTAGGTAAGATAACATCATCAACCACTTTCATGCCTACACACGGAATTAACTGGGTAAGCTGGAACTGGAGTCAGGTCTGTAAATAATAATGTGAATGATTTTTGAGGCACAGGCACTGACGAGACGAGGCACTGGTCACATCACACAATGTCTTATTTAGATTCCTAACAACCTGTCTAATAAGCACACGGACACTAATGGCATACTTTACAATAATGAATGAGTAAAGTAGCAGTGTGACACTGCCAGGATCTGTAAAAAAGACATCATGGCCAGTTTGATTGCTTATAAAATTAAGCGATTAGATTTAAAGTGGCGTAATAAAGCCAAGTCATCTGGAAATGTCTTTTGGGAATAACATTCATCACTCCATGATTTAAGTTAAGAGACACTTAAATTATTTTTAATGTTTCTATATCTATATAACTATATTTACATAACTACTGTTTTTAAATGTATAATACTGACATTATTGTGACACATACAACATAGATGGTTTATTCTTCAATTATTAGAACTTTATAAACACTAGTATGAATGTAAAATAAAAATGAATTTAAGTATCACTTTAGTATTCACCTTGTGTATACACAATACAAAATATGCCCACTTTCCATTAGAATGTGGTTGTGTTATGACTTCTGCCTCAAAGAATGCTACAAAACAAAGCTAATGTATCTGTAAATTGACGAGTAAACTTTGTTCACACATTAAAGTGGTTAGTTTCCGGTAATTAGCTGACATGGATAACATGGTGTAACACAGTACTTTTTCTATGCTGCAGCAATTGCATGGTGTACATGTATAGCATCCTTTAAGGATTGCCACTAATAACTGTGAGAAAGTTGTAAGTGGCCAGAAATTACATATTTATATGGATATATCTGTCACAGGTGGTTATGTAAGCAGCTCACAAGGACAATGAATAAACAGAGATAGTCTTTATTCTATAGGAACACACATCAACGTAGATGGTAGACAGAACAAATGGACTAAGGAACCGAGGGCTATAAATGCTAGAACAAACGAAGAGCTAACAGGTTAATTAATTGACAACAGGAAGATGGAACTAAAACACAATTAAACAAACAGCACTAAAGCGTACTGCTATACCTTTGTAGTGGTGATTAGCCACAGCAACAAGAAGTTCAATATTTGCTGACACCCAGTAAATATAGTGGTAAATTTACTAAACTATATTACTATATATTAGGCAATGGAAATACTATTTTTACAGATTATTACATCATGGTGTGAAAGTAGGTATCATTAAGACATAATCTGAGAATTTTATATAGACTTTAAAATAGAACTGCTAGCTAAAGTGGGTCCAAGTTTCTCTTTAAGAACAAATGTCATTAGCATCACACACAATACCAAAAATCCACACAACACAGATTTTATTAAACTCCAAATACTAAACTATTTGTTTGATCACAGCCATTATTGGATCTTCATACCAGGAAATGTGCCAAATGTTTTTATGTTAATAAAACAATTGTTTAAAAGATTTCAAAAACAAATATTTTAGTGTTCTTAATTGAAGAATCACTCATCTATGCACACACATTATTTGTAAAACAGGTTTATCAGGCCTGATGTATGAAAAATAAGAAAACACACAAAATACTACTTGAACGTCTGGAAAAACATGGTGGTCTTGTGTTTTTAGGCCAAAAATGACCATGTCATAGCTTGTAACATATAAAAGACAGCAGTGTGTCATGTTGTGCAGCCCCTACCATCCTTCTCAACAGATGTTTGTGAAGGATGTCACTACTACATCACTACTTTGGTTGGCTTTGTGTGAAGTGTTTATAAATTATGTATAAGCAGCTTTTGTGTAAATTGTTATACTACATAATGCACGTTTACAAAGCAGCATGACTGCTTACCTTTGATGGCAACTCATTACAGTAATTGATATGTTGAAGTGACAAAGGGATCTTTTGCAGATAAAGTCACTTTCTGATCTTCATTAATAATTAAGGATCGTTTAGAATGGGCTGGACTGGCCATCTGCTACTTGCACCGCTCATGCCATCTGTCTATCAATCAAACAAAACATTTACCATCAAACATAATTGTGTACACATCATACCATCATGTATGTCATCAGGTAGTATTGATACATCTAATGTCATATTCAGAAATCTGCAGTGAACCAACCAGTCTTAGTATGGTAAAGGCTTGGCACATGAATAATAATTAGGTTACTAACTGACTGGACGCTCCAGGAAAGTTACCAAGCAACAGCAGTAAGGCCTAATTAATATTAACAGAGTAAGCCTTCACCATTACATGACTCAGGGGTACGTCACTGTTGCCGCAGCAACAAATGCCTCAAATGAGAACTCTATAGGTACATCTGTAATGCGTGTCAGTGTGTCCTTAAACTTTTCTTAGATGCCAACAATGTGGTTTAAACAGAATACTGAAAGGAGATAAAGAAATTGAGGAAACACGCTCTTGCATTAACAACAGCACAGCACAGTGACATACCATATTGATATACCAGTGTTTCATACCTACCTGAGGTAAGCTAATATATATGTGTGTGTGTGTGTTTATTACAGAGCATAGTGAAATAAAACACAATATAAGTACATATGCCATAGATTAACATGCTGTGCTTCTGTAAATATTGATTCAAAATATGAATTAAACTGTTCTGTTTATTTAGTTATTCAGTTCTATTTTCCTTAAACAAGGCACACTGGAATTGTTTGTAATAAGATTTAATGCTCACAGAAATACACATACACAACACAATGTTTTTAAGTTTGTGCATCTGTCAGCTATGATATAATATAGTACCATAGCGTCGCTCTGCAGTCACCATTCACTATTAGCAAAATAATATTATTTGGAGGCAGTTTACTGTTTGCATGCATGAACGCTGCTGCCATTTACACTGATGCTTGGTCATCCACATTATTTGGGTGCTTTCTCAAATTGTAAATCATGGCACATTGCCTTGTTCCCTTTCTGTTATTCACTCAATGTTGTGACAATGTAGTGACACTAGGGGTTTGCCAGTCCTCTACCAGGTTTTCCCGCTTTTAGAGTCTACATAAAGAAACACAGGCAGTCCTGTTCATTTCCCAGAGTCCTCACATTGCTCTGTATGGTTTTCCCTGTCTAGGCTCCTTTGACATGGACACCATAGCACTTAGCTGGCCCCAGGCCTGTCGACACACATTGTGCAAAGTCAGGGAAAAAAAATAACAGTTAAAAGTAACTCAGGCTAGAGCCCCTCCACCAGACAGCTGTGTTCAGCGATTGCCTCAAGTTTGGACCACGATTTTTTCATATTATTCTGAGACCTTGTCCCAACTACAAGTGGTTAGCCTGCAGGACCTCCCACAGAGTGTTTCAAAACAGAGGCTATTGCATTGGTTCGTGGATGCCATTCTTTGGCCTACCAATCGCAGGGTGTGCCATCTCTCTTAAAGGTCTGTGCACATTCTTCTATAAATGGGCTCCTCTTGGACACTAGTGGGGCACCCTTTTAGCAGACATTTTCCTCAGAAGTAATAAAGAGTGCTGCTGACTCTTGCGAGTTCCCCTGTGATGAAACCTGAACATTCTTTTAAGCCTGCAGCCTGACGGGGGGCTCAACATTGGATCTGTCATTCAGGGCTACCCTGCTGGTTGTCAGATCACCATAAATCATATGAAGCGATTCCCTTTGATAATCCCATATGAGTACTTCTCCAGAGTTTGGTTTCCCTGTCGCTAAACCTATGTCTTCCCCTAGACATAACTATCTCCATCATGGCCTATAATTGGGGGATAGTTCTCCCTCCGGTAGTCCCCTGCTTATAGACATAATTTTATGTGGTGTTTCCTTGAAGTTGTTTATTTGATTTCCACATGTAACCTCCCCTTACGTAGGTTGTGGTCTGCAGTGTCTTCGCTTCTCAATGCATTTGACCAGCAGACTCATTCTGCAGTGATCTTCTAGAAGCCTATTTTTCCACTCTTCGGTAAGGGGAGCTTCACACCTTATCAGTGCATTGGAAAGTTATGAACTCTGTGATGACTTGTTTCAGACACACTATGCTTTCCGGCAACTGCCCCATTCGAGTCCATAACATTGTTCAGCAGTTGTGGTGTTATGTTTAGGGACCCCTAGTGCTACTACATCGACACAACGTTGAGTGAGTGACAGAAAGGTAATGTCTTGGTTATGTGTAGAACCTCTGTTCCCTTGGCTCCTCAGCCCAAACCTGAATGAGTAATGGACACCACCTCCCTTTTACACCTAGATGTCCAGGGTGGAGACTGGCAAGCATTGAATCACTTTTCCTTTTTAACAGCAGACTCTCAGCAGTTTAAGGTTTCTTGTTTTTGATTTCAGGTGAATTTACGATGATTTTACGTAGAACTTGCCAGATTAAAGACTGCCATTTAGATGACAAGTTCATATTGTAAACAACTGTTGTAAGAACAAACTACAAACACTCCTATATAGCACCCAGATATGCGATATAGTAGCCGTATCTTCTTCTTTCTGTTTATAGATGTGCTGTAACCATGCAGACGAATCAAGTCATAACATTTATCACAAAATCTGACCCAATGTCTGCTTAAATGATAAATCATTATAAACTTATAAACTTACAGTTGTTGATCAGGGTAAGACAAGGAGAGAGTTTTAAACACTGAAATGTTATGCACTTGATCAATAACTTTTTTATTGATGATTTTTGTACATTTGTAAAAAAACATCTTTAATCCTTTCATTATATAGATACCTTTATTAAAGGAAAGAGTTTCTGGCCATTCAGAAAAATGCTAGTAGCATGACTGAATTCACAATATAGCAGAACCTCTCGTTTATTATTGTTTAAAGGAATGGCTCACCCTCCACACCCCCCCCAAAAAATCTGTTTAAAACTGCATAAGGTACATGCTGACAGAATTTCATGTTTAGTTGAACTGATCCTCTAAATGTTTGTATCTTTATTAACTCAGTGATTATTATTATTTAAAATGGGTCTGTGACAATTTTACTTTAAAGACTCTTAGGGCCACGTGCAGAGCTGCAGCTAAAAGCAGCATTTGTCATATAGAAACTAATAGCATTTACTACCAACTGTCTGACCTGTTTGCTGTGTTGCATTTTATAGCCACTATAAAATATTTATTCTCCCTAACTTATTAGTTACTGAAAAAACAAATCGGCAAATGAGAAACCAATGAGAAAAATCTGTTATCCAATGAGATGCACATGTGGAGAAACCACGGAAACCAAGTGCTTTCTCAGAGAGAATTATGGGTGCTTCAAATGCCGGGCTGACTTAGAGAATGAATTGAGGCACAAAACATTCAGTGAGTGAGAGTGTTAGCGGAAACATTTTTCTGGTGCTGACTATTTATTTACTATCTTACTATCTGTATTTATTTACTGCTCTTTACGTTTGCATTTGCAGGAGGGTGGTGGATAGATATCCCTGCATTATTGTGAGCATTGTAATCTGAAACAATTACCAAAACATAGGCTCACTTGCTACTACACACATTTCTTCTCATATATACAAAGTGCAGATTTAATAGCTTAATATGTTTTACAATTGCACTCGGTGGAGCAGTGTTTGCTGTAAGTACAGTGTTTTGCGCTAACCCACATAGTATGGGATAATCTTTCACATTTTGCCTGGGGTTTGTTTTGCTGTTTCTAAAGAAACTTGTGCAGATCATAAGCAGACAGAAATACTAAACAGGCTGTATTTGATGAAAATGAATAAACAGGACTTAAACAATAAGGGTAAAACAATGTATTACCTTTGATAATAAGATTTTTATTGTTACTCATATAGATGCATTACAAAAACTGTATAAACCTAAGACAATTTTTATTTAAAATACTTTCTTGTATTCCATCTTACTGTACTATACAAATTGTAAAGTAAGCCATTTGTAGGTTGTTTTTCACTGAAATTTTAAGCCTATGGTTTGGAATGGGGCTGTCTCTGTGCCTCACAAACAGCTGGTTGGTTGATGAGTTGACAAAAAACCTATTTGGAAGAAAATATGTTTAGCAATTATGTTTGCACAAAAATTACAAGTTTTCTGAATGTTAAAATTATTAGCTATGTGTTAAGATAAATGTAAAAATTATTGGCTATGTGTTAAGATAAATTGAAAAATAAGTAAAAACTACTACACAAAGACACACATAATCATTATTGTGTGTGCATTTGATAAACATAAACATAGACAGCACAACTGCATTAATTCTTTGTAATTCTGTTTGTGCAGGTAAAGGTTAAGGGTTACCTTAACCTTTAAGCAGTAAAGTGCACACCCTGTTGACAATGAATATAAGTATGCTTTTCAATAAGGGGTCAGAAGGGGTCAGAGCCTTTAGCTTACAGTTTTATATTAAGTCAGAAGCAGACTTACCATTCACATTTAACATTTGCTGCAGTAGTCTATGTGAGGTCAGGTCGGAAAAACCTCTTTAAAATCCCAAACAGTTCTCAGGATCCTGGACCTGGCCCCCCAGTCAGCTGGCTTCAAATTCGTGTATGAATATACATACAAAATAGTACGTACAGTATTTACGTTTCATTAAATATTTACTTTTTATAGCTTACTTTCTTTATCATTATGTGAAATACCTACATCACCTACATCACCATTTGCCAAACTGTGCAGTTCAGAACAGAACACTGTAGAACCTATGACTCAATCTATTTGGCATTCAGGATAGGGATAAGGCCTTCCGAATGGACACTCTGATTGCTTCTTAAGGTCCATTAGTTATGTCGTTGAGAGATACCTTGAGGCTAAGAAGCAATCTGATGTGTTTAAGGAGCTTCTACCCTGCAGAGACCAGGTAGCTGCAACTTCAGATGGTCCATCCACCTCCCCTTCTCTCATTTTTTTTGTAAACCGGCAGCAGCAGAAGGTCAGCATGACAGCTCAAACTTCCCATAAAGGGGGAGGGGGGCTGGGCAGCATACACAGGACTCGCAGCCCAAGAGGAAGTTTGATTTGAGGACCGTGTGTTCCTTAAAGGCTGCAAAGAAGAACACCTGACACCAGGGCTTTCTGTGCACATCAACATGTCATGCAAGACCCCCCTTGGAGACCCCAGGGGGTGTTTCTGCTTTCTCTGCCAACCCAGGTGTCTCAGTGGTCAGAAGCACCCCGCAGTTCATCCGCCACATCTTCTTTCTTTCATATCCAGATATCTCCTGCCAGTTCTCTCATTCAGGAGACTGGACAGGTAGAGAGGATGATACCTCTCTCTGATTTTCTGGCGGCATGGAAACTTCTGCCCAGTTGTCCCCATGGCTGTTGAGTACAGTAGAGAAAGAGCACAGGATTCATTTTTCATGTCATCCTCCTCGCTTCTATGGTATTAGGAAAGAAGAAACTGGTGCTGGCCAAAGAGCTTAAGACTCTCTTACTAAAAGGGGCTATAGAATGTGTTCCCTCTCAAATGAAAGATCTGGGTCTTCGATTTTAGATTTGCATCTGTTGATTCGGTCTCTAAGGAAACACAGATTCAAGATGTTAATGCTCGAACAGATCATGTGTCAAATTTAGCCTGATGACTGGTTTGTCATGATAGATCCAAAGGATGCATACTTTAAGTTGAGATATTGCCAGAACACAGGAATTTTCTCAGGTTTGCTTTCAGGGACAATGCTTACCAATATTAAGTGCTTCCTTGCCATGCACCTTTATGAAGTGTGTGGATGCAGCTCTGGCTCCTTTGAGACTCCAGGGCATCCGAGTTTTAAATTACATAGACGACTGACTAGTCATGGCCAGCTCCCAAGAACTAGCTACACAGCCTTGGGATGTCGTGTTAGCTTGTATGAGGTGCTTAGGGCTAATACTCAACCCAAAGTTGTCTCCTGCATGTTTGGGTTAATCCTTGCTACTGTGAACAGTGTTCGGCTAGGCCAGTATCAAACAGTTTCTGTTAGGCCTCATAGCAGTAATGGCCAATGTAATTTCATTGGGCTATTGCATATGAGACCATTTCAGTTCTGTTCACCTTATGGCCCACTCTAGGGGTGCAATGCCATTGCAGAATTCTCATGACGGACGCTTCCCTCACAGGCTGGGGTGTGGCTCTCTATTGCCACCCAATCTATAATCTGTGGGAGGGCCCTCATCTCTCCTGGCACATAAATTACCTGGACATGTTGGTAGTGTTTCTGGCATTAAAACACTTTTTTTCACATCTCAACAGCCAACACATGCTAGGCTGTATAGACAACACCACAGTGGTCTCTTATATAATCAACATGGAAGGCTAGCTCTACATTCGGGACAGGCCTTCCCTCACTGTGGCGTTGTGGGCATTAAATTTCCCATAGCAGCGTCAACTCATGACGAAGTGTCAAGTTTCCTCTAAAGTAACGTCTCAGGTTATGTTTGTAACCTGGTTCCCTGAGACAGGGAACAAAATGCTATGTAGCTTTGCCACACTTTGGTCTTGCCTGCATGGCCTTCCTTCAGACTTTGAGAATCTGTATCTGACGATGTAGTTTGCAGGCGCCTGTTAAAGGCTTCATGGCATGCAACGTCACGTCACATGACCTTGACTTGCCTATAAATAAGCGTGATTTTACACCTTTAGACTCAGGAGTGCCGAAAGCGCATTCCCCATAGCATTAAGACATGATGCAGGTTACATATGTAACCCGAGACGTTTCTACTGCTTTACTATTACACTAGTATCCTACTCTTTAAAAAAACTACCTGGCTGCCTTAAATTAAGTTTATTCAACTTGCCTGCTATTTTTAATCTTGACTTATAAGTTACATCATTAATTTAAAAAAAAGTAAAAGTTACAGCAGTCAGGATTTACAATATTAAGTTCATATGACTTGAACAGAGAGTTAGCTTGACCTCAAGAAAGCAGTGAAAGCCCAAACTACCTCAAATTGCAGGTTATTATAGACACTTCATTCTTAATATCCTGTTAACAGGAGATAGAATTTCCTCCGGATGCTTTTTAAAGAATTGACTTTAAAGGATGACAAGGTTTATGTCACTGTTTATAAGAATTGAAATTGGCTTCTTTAAATAAAGTCATTAAATCATAAAATTATGTCTATGATACATAAGTGAAAATGTTAATGCTTCAGATTGCTGGATTTTGGGTTTTGCTTGTTTGTGCATATATGTGCATGCGTGTGTGCATTTAATCTTAGAGTTAAAGATGTAAAATAGAGGACGGAGTCTGTCAGCGCATCAACACGGCTAGAGGGAGGGAGAGAGCTTGTTTACCACACATAAAAGAAGAACACAGTCAGACATAAATGAAGGCTGACGGTTTCATGAAGCACAGTGGGTTGATGGCAGATGCAATGTGACTGCTCTGAACTGGGCAATGATCCGTACATTATGCAAAATTCAGTCAGCTGGTCTAAGGCCACCAACACTATGCCCAGTCACCCTGTTCTGAACAGATCCTGGACTGTAGAAGGCATTCTTTCGACATCAATTACATTCCCTTGTAAACCTCATGCATTGCTTCTGTCATGCCTTTCTCTCTTCTCTGTCCTGCGTACAGAACATAGTGGCATCATATTAATGTTCATTGAGAAAATGTAGCATTTTCCTTTCTAGCAGGCGACTGTATACCTCCAGATGTCAGCGGCATTATTTTTCTGACGTTCCACATTTCTGATACATTTGTCTCAGGCAGTAAAGCTAAATTAGCTAAATGTTTAGCAGTTGTTTCATGTTTGGAAGTGTATTGATAAAAATGGTCATTGCCTTGTTTTATTACTGTTTTTTTTTACTTAAAGAGATAAAGAAGAGATGATTGTTGATTCTTGAGCATGTTTGTGTTTACATCCCAGGGATATAATAATTTATATTCAGAAAGTATCACATTGTTTTTATGTTTTATAATTACATAAATCTTTGAATATCATTGCACTCAAAAATAATTATTTACTCAAGATGGTCAAAATGTGTTTTTGCTGATGTAAGATATATAGTATAACAACAAATTACACAACAAAGTTAAAGCTACATATTTGTTTTTGTGTAGGCAGATTTTGAAAACAAACAGTGACTATTAAAACAAGATTGCTTTATATATAAAAGCATTATTAATGGAGTTTTAAGCAAACAGGGTCACTATTGTTTATACACCTTCACCACTATTAATGAGGAGAAATTCCTCAGGGAAAAATAGAGAAATATGACAATGCCAGTACAACTTCAAAAAGTAACTGGAGAGATTTGTGCTTTTGGCAAAATTATTATTTGCTTACTGCTCAAACGGTAGCCCAATTATCACTTGTACATTTCCATGCAGGATATGCACAAAAATGTTCAGGAAAAAGACATTATAACATGACTATACATCAGAAAATAGAAAATAAACCAAGAAAAAAAACTTAATTGACACATTTAAAATTTTTGGTCAGTCTTACCATCTTCCTTTTGGAGAAATTGATTTGATCACAGTGGGGAGAAAAGCAAATGGTTTTTAAATAAGTTACAATTAGATTAGCATTAATCTCAGCAGTGCAAATGAATGTGTTGCTTAAGGGCTTGTTGGATGTTAAAGCAGATTTCTAAACTCTGCGCCAGATTGGAGTGTGTCCTGCGCAATTTTAATTGCTCTGTCACGTCAGATGAAAAACATTTCCCACTTACACTGCTGTCTTTAAAATGATATTTAGTACATTGTTTATCTGTACACTCTGTTCATATATATTCCAGTGTTTATCACAGTAATCTGTGCTATTCAGGGCCCATTTACATATACAGGATTTAAATACTAGTTAAAAATCAAAATACATATTACATATATACATATATATTCAGGAAGCCACTGAAATTAATACAAAAAAAGATTAAAGTTATTTTCTCTAGAATAAATTTCCATTTGTTTATGTAGCTGTGTTACCGGACTCTATACATAGAGAAACTATACATGTATATAACTATAACTCTTGAAAAGATACATCATAAATGCATTCTAATGTCATTTTTTTCTTGTTTTGTTGTTTATTACATCAGCAGATCACAATTACCCTAAATGTCACCCTGCAGTAACATACTGATTAGATTATCATGAGCAATCCCAAAATATTGTCATGTAAAAGAATGAGTTTTTAATTTAGTGCAAGATCACTTGTCCTATTTTTTTTATCTTGTGTTTGAGCATTTGTGCTGTGTGCAATGTGTTTATGATGATTTGCATATTCATACACGCGGCAAACCTCCAACATTTTTACGTAGCTTACATGAAAATTTCTTTTTTTGGGGGAAGAAAATGTTTCTTTCTGGTGGGGGTTGGGGGAGGGGATGGACATTTAAAGTATTTTAATATGACCTTCATCAGGCATTTATGTCAACTTTTTGTGATTTCAGTTTCTTCCACTCCTGTTGTTCAATTAGTGCTTGACCCCTTTAGCAGCGTTGTAAATTAAATGACATTTCCGTGTCGTCCCATATTTAAAATACTGCGTTAGTTGCGGATCAGAAATGATGATCTTCATTCTGCAGCTAATTTATTCATTTAACAATTTCCCTCCAGAAGTTGCAGCAGAAGGCTGTGGAGCAACCTAAGCAGAAGAAATCCAAGTCGGCTGAATTTCTGATGGGTGAGTCCCGCGTGATGAGTTATTGCTCATAATTTGTGTAAGGATTAATTAACTAATTACAGACAAATGGCTCTGGGCTAAATTTTACTCTTGCTTGTCAGGGCACAATTTGTAATTATTTTAATCATTTCTTCTTTTTCTCCTTCATCCTTTTCGCCTTCTCCCATTCTCTCTTTTTCATGCGAACTTTCTCTTCCTGATATGGCTTTAATTTTAACTTCACTGTGTTTCTATGTCATGCTAAGAGTGAGGGATCACTAAGAGGGATTTTTTGTTGTCTTCAAATGTGATTCGGAGTAATGTGGCTCTTCTCTGTTTCTTGCAGCAGAAGGAGAGGATGAGAGAGGTGTGATCAAGGGCATTGTTAATCCTGCATTCCAGGAGAAAATGGAGGGAGAGAGCGAGATGAGAGGTGGAATGCACAATAGCACCCTTGCAGCTCTGCGACAGAACGTGGAGCTGCAGGCTGCAGCTAGAATAAGAGGTGAAGCTTCAGACTTCATTAAGGTCACGCTGTCCCTCACTGTAACACAGGTCCAGCATTCCAGCTGCCTGTCCCAACAGGAATACCACTGAAGCATACGCTAGATGCGACTACCGATTTGCATGGCACGGTTTTGCACATGAGAGTTGTGTGTGTATTGGGTCTGTGTGAGAAACACACTAAAATCACACTCCTCATCTAGATGACTCTAATTAAGCTGCAATCCATAACTTTTTTGGTTAAATATATACAAAAATTCTGAAATGTTGGTTGGGCTTCATTTGAAAGAAAGGTATGTAAAGTGACCTTCATTTAATGTTTAAAACAGAGATAGCGACAGAGGCAAACAGTAACAAATTTAAGCTTTAAGATCCAGGTATCCTGTATAATGAAAGGTATTATAAGTGATCTTTCATCTTTGGCATTGTGGCTTTCCTGTAGCTCAGTGGTTAGAGCATGGCGTTAACAATTCCAAGGTCATGGGTTTGATCCCAGGGATTGCACATCCTCAGAAACAATGTAAAGTATAGCGCAATGTAAGTTGCTTTGGATAAAATCGTCTGCCAGATGTAAATGTGAACATCAGGTCTATCTGCTTTACTAAACAGTTTCCAAACCAATACCCATTTGAACATTGCAATCATTGCAATTCCTATTAGTTCCTGTAGTGGCACACATCGCAATTTCAAAAGTGCTTGTTTAATATTAGAAAAAAAAACATGCCTGGGACAGGTTTAGCCTAATATGATTTATTTCAGCAGGAAATAAGCAATTCTGCCTAATGCTAAATACACCCTTACATCATCAATCTCTTCAAGGTTCTCCAGATTATTTTTCACACCATGATCTAATAGTCCTTTTGGGTGAAAGCAAAAACACACTGCTTTCGTGTATGAATCTTTAAATACAGATATAAGCTGCTGTGCCCTTTCCCTTTCCAGATGAGGGCTGTGACTTCACAGTGCTTGGTCAGATTCTCCGGAAAAACCAGGTAGAATTAAATTAGAAGGTTAAATTATGTAATATTTATCCGAAATCATCATTAATGACTTCACCCTAGACTGCAAGATCTGTTCAACAACATTTAAACAACATCTACATTGTTTTTTTAGGAAGAACGATCATTCGATTACACTACACAAACAAAACTTTAAATATGGGTTACAAATAAATAATTTTATATATCTCCAGTTATATATAAAATTGGTTATTTATAGGCATGAACATTTCAAATAACGTGTTTGGTAAACATTTTAAGCTCAGTAGACATACTATGTAACTTTAACTACCACACAGATGCCTTACAACAAATTCAAGAAATCAAAAACAGATTTACCAACGTGATCTATTGATTAACATTTAAATAACACCTGTTGCTCAATAAAGATAAAATAAACAAAATTTTAACTGGCCCATCTTACAGCAGTAGATTTTGACTGTAATCTCACACTGTACTTAGTGTGTGACTCCCTTTATGTTCACTGTTACAGTCAACAATACAAAATTTAGATGGTGGATCCTAAGCAATGTAATGTTGAAAAACAGCTTAGAGACTGTTGAGGTTTTATTGGGACTTTAAAAAAGGAGTGGGTGGATTTTTAGCATTATAGGGTGGTACACCGACACATATTTGTTTAAACGCCATGTAAAAGTGAATTTTGCATAATAGGTCGCCTTTAACATTCATTACATACATTAACAACAATATTCTGTAACATGAACTATTGCAGAAACACCCTGTCATGGTCCCACATTATCTTTTCTCATCACAAATAAATCAGTTCAGAGTTTAAAATACAACAGTTAGAGACAGTTACAGATAGTTTGCTAAATATCAACATATTTGGCAAATAAACAAAATGACAGCAGCAGAGTGTGGCAGCAACAAACTTACCTGACAGACAATATGTAACACTGTAAACATATTTCATATTTACTCTGGCACTGATTTGCTCAAAAGTCAGTTTTTATAATACAGTAAGTTGATTATCTTTATTATATTTAAGAAAACGCAATATTCAATAAACATTGTATTTGGAAGAGAAGATTTTAACGTGGGTTTTATGTCGAACAGTTTTTGTATTATCACTCACTACATTTATGTGACTCTGTACATTATAGATTTTATATCATTTCTTCTTATAATTGAGCTAATAATTAAAACAAAAAGTGAAAGTATAATATCAGAAAGCAAGATGCATCTGTAGTTTAAACTTCAGGTGGCATTGGAACCAAAATAGAGTTTTAGCTGGCAGGCATAATCACATGTAAATAATTCAAATAATTAAAAATATGATAAAATCCAAGCTGATATTACACCTTACCTTCGCCTATACATAATTTCAAAAGTGTGTTGAGCTACATGAACTTTTATTTCACACTAAAAACAAGAAAGATAATTATGTTCATATGAGCTGTTTGTAGCTGTTTTTGTAAATTCTCTCAGTGTATAGTTGAGAATGGTATAGTTGGGAATGTATTTACTTAAGTATTAGAAAATGGCATGATATTGCCACCCTGAAAATATATAAACCAGTGTTATTCTCGCAGTGTCAAACTTAATTTCAGCGCTGTTTTATTGATAGTGTGCATGGAAAACGGGAGAGTTTGTTTAAGAACAGAAAACACTTGAAGATTGCCAGGTCATGTAGTTAAATCACTGCACATTTATATAAAGTTCATTTCAACTTCATCTCAGCTGTTGCATTGCCAATGGTTGCTGTCATTCAGGTCGCAAAAACAGAGGAAATACGCTGAGGGTGACACTGACCATTCATCCAAATAAAAAATCATAATGCTCAATATAATGTCTGGTGGAATTGTCTTGCACGTAAAAGAGCTAAATGCCTATAAGAGAGGTGTTGTTTGTTATTTAGAACACATTTTTTCACTTTAAAAGCAGTTTTAGAGTCGATCTTTGCCCATTTAAGTAGACAGGAGCTGTATTATACTTTGTATGGCTATTGCTTTCATAAAAACAGCTCCTGGTGGGTGTCAACTGACTGACTAGGCTTCGCCAGAAATCTTTCATTGAAAATGAATTACCACAGGTAGATTTTGTCATTTTTAATCACTCTCAGTGTGAGTGTCTCACAATCATGTCATTATCAAGATAGCAGATCTGTGGTTGGGATGTCTATGGATGTCCCCTATGAACAACACATGTAGTGAAGACAGGAGAGCAGTGCAGTATTTAATAGGACTAACCCTACTTGCTGCTGGGTTTCTATAAAACTCTGGCAAGAAGCTTTGATGCCCAAAGGTCATCAATTTCTAAAAAGAAGTCAATGGGATACAGCGTAAGCTTTGTGACCCCCAGTCTCACCTCTTCTGGCTGTCTTTCTCTCTCTGACCACTTAGCCTGCAGCACTGTTAGGGTATTGTCTTTGAAATCCAGGGCTCTGTGGTTTGTATGCATTTCTCATTAGTTCTTTTGAACACAGGTAACATATGGCAGGTTGTGTTTAAGAGATTGCCTGCTTTGACCTTTCCTAGTATGTTAATTAGGCCCCTGAGCAGCATCGGGCCCTGGTGAGCACAGCTTAGGGAAACGAGGCAGAGTCAGGCTTTATCAGGTAGCTTGTGTCTAGCAGTGAGAGTGATGTGGACTTTTAAAATTAACATTTTTGCTTCATATGCTTCTAATAATTGCTAACCTTACACGGCTCAACAATCATCAACCCCCCTCACGCTCATTTCTCTCTCTTTTGCCCGCTTGGACTTTCCACAGAAAATGAAGGTGCCCAAAATTACTTTGACCCCTCGTTGGCAGTGGAGGGTGACCCAAGGCGATGCAGGATGTCTGGGTTCAGAGGCAGAGATGAGCTGGAATTAAGTATGCCATTTTTTCCCATAATATGCCATCTCAGTTCATTAAAGCAGGGTGAGCGAGATCAATCACAGCCAGCTACAGCACTGAGCGGGACGGTCTATGTAAATACTTTTACTGATGGGTGACGAGATAGGATGGCACAGTGGCTGTCATTGCTGAAGGTCACCTATCATTGGTCAGCTCCATTTGTGCTCCCTATGCTTCCTTTAACTTCCCTTAAATTATGGGGGTTCCTTTCAATAGTACTACATGCACCTTAGCATATCTATTAAAAGTGTGCTCTGGGGAGCAAAGCTGTATGCATGTTATAATGAAATGTGGCTATTAACAGAAAAGCCATTTTGACTGTGTCTTTGGACATTGCCATCATGTAATATTTTACAATCCTTGCACACCTACAAACGTTGATAATGACACTCGAGAGGTGGGGACACCTTCAAATGATATTTTGCATAAATTTCATTGCTGTTAAATGACTTACATTAGGCTTACATGCATGTTATTATTAGCTCTGATCTATAATCATTTAAAATTAATAAAGGTCAAGAGTTAGTGTCATTTTTAAAATTTTTGGCATAAATTCCTTTGTTTCCTTTGGACTTTGCGATACATAAAAATCAGTCAGTAAGAGGTGTTCAAGAGTACAACAATAATGTTTACCATTTATCAGTTATAATGTCATTCAGGTGTTACACAGATGTTTTCTTTTTTCCCAGAGTTTATGAATGAAGATAAGAAAAACCTTTATAAAAAACTCTCAGAAATGCTTCAAGAAGAAGACACTTCCTCCCTCATTGATTTACCAGGTAATATATCAAGTAACCATCATTTAACCTTGGTGGGTGGTTAGGACTGGTTACCACAAGATTGGTGTCTTTACAAGAAGTGAGCTACTCAATCTCATGTTGCTCCTGGGGGACCCCCATGAAAAAGAAAAATATGATATCTTATTAATAATAATTAAACCAAATATCCAATAAAAAAAGATTTGGCTCTTTGTTGTCTATTTTAATTTATCCTTTGAAATTTTGGGAGAATCGTTTGAGATAAAGTCATATTTAAATGAAACATTGAAAGAGTAACCTTAGAGAAATAAAACTTTTATATGGGTTGAATCTGTAATTCATGGCTGTGTTCTATGTCAACATCAATTAAAATTCAATAAATCCCAATGCTAAAACATTTTCTATTTAACTCTGTTGTAATATGGCTCAACTTCCTATGTCAGATTCATTGTTGTGCATGACTCCAGTGTTTGTCCCATTAGCAGAGTATCGGATTAAGACTCTCACCCAAGTAGAGAAGCACATCACCAGGCTTATGCAGCTATTGTTTTGTTTAAACTGCTCTGTATGGATGGGCTGAGGTACCGCACAGCAGTTGTAATTGGTTTGCCAAAGCGTCATTGGGTTTAGGCCTTTTGGTACACATGAATATGGAGTTAGCGGTCTAACACTCAAGTGGATTGTTTTGGATTTGGCTGGAGTAGATAGATTAGCCTTTCCACTGTTTTCTCAGAATGCTCATAAAATCCCTCAAAAAAAAAAAAACTGAAGGAAACAGGATGCAGGATTAACACGTTCACGGTAGCATCCGTCCATGAGGCTTTGCCGCTGTCACAATAAACATGAGGCAATTGCTTGCATTCTTTCTACTAGTGTATGCCACAGTCTAGTACTACTCCAGATTTCTCCACATTTATTACAGCCTTTTTACTTAAGAATCCCATGAGCAGAGGTGGCTGAATGGACATAGTCCAGTATACAGTATGTAAAACACAGGGCAAAGTCAATTGGTTTTCTCAGTGCCAAATGACACATTTGGAACAGTTCAGATCTTTTATTGTTAGACACACTGTAATAGTAAAACCCCAGTGAGCAAGGGGTTTTGTCAAGTGGGCGTTGTCAAGACGACCAGCTTTCTTCTAAGACATCCTACTGTAAACGAAACCAACCATAGCTTTCCTCACATGAAGCTGCCTCACATGAACATTTTTATAGGACTAAACTATTGTTTTTCAATAGTTTGGTCTGAATACATTTCTGTACGTAAATTTTTGTAAATATGTTTGCGGTCTGTCGTCAGGTTTTTGAACAGAGCTCATGTGTTCCACATGTTCTGGATTGTTCCAGAACTCTGATGGATTGTAATCTAGATGTTTCCTCACTGGTGTGTTGTGTAGTTCTGTGAAGGGAACATAATTACATTAGGGATTTATTAGAACTACTCTGTTTGATTAACATGCTGGTTTAATTAAATCCTATTTCAGTGTAATTTGGTTCAGGTGAGGAATGTGTCTGAAGCTGTGGGTGAGGCCTGACATCCCTGCTGTGATTGCTGATGTGCTCTGTGTTTTCTGTGATTCACCTGTAGGTATGGTGCATGAGGCTGAGAAGGTTGAGCCATCAGCTGAGGGGGTAAGGAAGGATCTGGAGGGGAAAATGTCGGTCCTCCCTCACTATCTTCAGCACCTCAGAAAGTGTGTGCAGAAAGACATGATGCCTGTGGGCAGGCCTGCACTGGAGCAGGTTAGAGCTGCCACACTGTTCACACATCACGCAGCAAAAGAGATGCAGCTCCTAATACAATCAACAAAGCTTTGAATGCCAATGCTTCTTAATCCATTAATGGGCTGCTGGGGTGCTCTGACAAGTATAAAGAATAAAATGCAATGAATGAATAAATAAAATAAATACACACATGCATACAGTTGTGGTCAAAAGTTTACATACACCTTGTAGAATTGAAAACTGTTGAAAATGTTATTATAAAAGAGAAATTATGAAAAATAAGATTTAAGTTACTATTGCCCTGAACAAGCTAATTCACATAACAGATGTTTACATATGGTCAACAACAAAGAATAATTTAATTTACAAAAATACTTTAAAAGTTACATTTATTTGATTCTTAGTGCTGTGTGATGTTACCTGGACAATCAATGACTGTTTTTATATTTTGTGATATTTTGTTTTATGTCTGCCGTAAGTGTCTGTAGGATTTGTATTAGCATGTCTCTTTAGATGTTGTGAATTTATGTTAGCTACATGCAGTGGCTGGTTTGGAGTGTGTTGGTCCTTAACAAGTGGATTTTCCTTTTTGGCAGGAAGAGCACTTGAAGCAGGGAATGACAGAGGAGAAGGTGTGGGTGAGGAAGCAGAGAGTAACGTCATTCTTAAGGAAAAATTCAAAGGTACTGAAGTGTGTCCAGAAAAAGGAAAGATGACTGTGGGTATGTCAAATGAGATTTGCTGAGGTACAGGAGCCTGAGTTTTCAGAGACTCTCTGTTATCAATTACACTGTAATATTATTTAATCAAGCAATCACAGAAAAATAGTAAGATTTGTATAGAATTATTCACTATAGAACATGTATAAATAGTATACATTTGGTGTTATATATTTTTACAATGCTGAAAAAACAGCACTGAATTGATATCTGCGACCTTGCTCGCCCATGGAGATTGGTTGCGACGTGCAGCTCTTGCATAAGCTCTGGGACGGATTTACCTTTATGCAGGTTCTTCAGGGCATTAGCCTGATGAACCTGCAGGATAGCCATGGCCTGGAAGGGAACCTTGGTCGGTTCCTCCTGGTGGCAGCGTTCTGCAGACTAAGGTGCCCCACAACAACAAGTTCCACCTGGGAAATTTTGACATAACCCTTGGCTGCTTCTCCATCGAGGCTAGTGAGATGGACAAGCCTCTATGACTTTGTTAGCTCATCATGTACCTTGGGAAAGAAAAGTACCGGGGTGAGAAGAGGCTTCGCGCCATGCCCAGACCCCATATACCAAACTTTAAGCCGCAAACACTCTGGGAAAGGTGGAAGTTTCCACTCCAGCCCGATGCTTGCAGTTGCCTGAGACAACACTGTTGCCAGCTCGGCGTCCACCTCCTCCTGAGCCCCGCATCAGACAAGAGCACTGCATCAGACAAGTCTTTCTGATCCGATAAAAGCAGCACCGATGCCGTGCACCGATGCCGTGACCAACATCGATCGACCTCCGAACAGGTGATCTCACCCACTTGAAGCTGACCGGCTGCCGCACTCGAAAACTCAACCATCTCCCAGTGCATCCCCGATATTGCCCCTGATGGTTGGGAAACGGTCTCTGAGCGAAGCAGGCAAGCCACGACCACAACATTCTCATGGTCATGTTCTTGCAGTGAGAGCACAACCCATCCACAAAGTGTGACTGAGCATGCTCAAGGCCAAGACACCCAAGGCACCAATCATGGTTGTCAGAGGAAGCAATAAAATAGCCACATCCAAAACCACAGGGGTGAAATGAAAGGTCATCTTGGTCAAAAGATGTACCACTGTGGGAGCTCTAGGAAAGAAAATTCGCTCTTTTAGGATCTGTAGCTGACCTGCCTAAAGTTGCCCTGTGAAAGTTTGGCATCAGAATGGGACGAGATGTGCTTGACTTTTCATTTTCAGTGTGATAAATGAGTCAAAGGTTACCTTTCATCTAACAATTTTTTAAGTGTTTTTTAAAAAATTTTTAACAATGACTCATTGACTCACTTTAATAGGTACGCTTGTACAACTCAATGTTTTTAGGTATGTAGACGGTAGACGGTAAAGACAATCTGTTGACGTTTAAACCAAACATCAGAATTGGCAAAATTTTAAAAACTGCTTATCTCCTGGGATTTTAACCCAGACAGTGGACAGAAAATGATCAAATAAACAATTGAATTATTGCAGTAAGTGGCAGTTCTGTGGATAAAAATGCCGCATTGATGGCAGAGGTCAAAGAAGAATGATCAGACTGCATATGTGCAACAATAAAGCACCATTGGGATGTGGTTGAATGGGAGATTTGTTCATGCTATCATGCTAATATGAACAAAATCTTTGAGGAATGTTTCCAATACCATGTTGAATCTGTGCCACAATAAATTAAAGCAGTTCTCATGGCAAAAGCAGGTCAGACCTGATACAAGCAAGGTTAAACTTTTAGTTATGTAGCATATTACTGTTTAAAATGTCTATTGCAGCATTATAAAATGTCGGTATTATTGTGTAGGTTTAATAAGTATTAAGCTAGTATTGTATCCTGAATCTAGCCTGCATTGGTTCTTGTACACAGACAACAAAAATAAGATGCATTCTAATTCAAAAACCTATGCCTAAAACTAACATTATTATTTTGTTGCCTTACAAGCAACTCTTCAGACTTTCACCAAATGTCAATCTAGTTATTTTTTACTACAATAGAAAATTTTAGATTTATTATATGTAGCGTTTTGCCATATTTTACTTTATATTAAACTTTCCATCCTTAAAATTTAGTGTTGTTTAGTGTTGTTGTGATATTAACTTTGACTTGTACATTACACAATCAAGGACTCCCAAAGTTCTTTTCTGATGTTTGACTGTCTGACTCTACAATACTTTTCAACAGTGTGTGAATTCCTTTACATCCCATCTGATGTAAAATAATTTATAAAAAGCATATCTCTGTTTCCAAAACCATTTACATTTTGCTGACATGTGTAAGAAGATGTAATATACTCTACATTGTATTGTCTCTACCAGTGCATTTTGGGTAAGTTGCCAAAGGTGGAAAAATATGTCTGTGGCATTGGATTTGTGTGTTATTGGGGTGAAAGTTTAGGTTGTACAGTGTCCTATAGGGCCAAAACAGCGGCAGCAGTGTCAGTATGCAGATGAAGCACATCAGCTTTGAGGGAGGCAGTAAATGCAGTGAGATTGTGGTATAATTCCTCAGCCTGGCATCTGTGCCCCCCAGTCACTGTTCCATTATCTCTCAAATTGCTGTGTTTCAGAGAGATAAAGATATTTTATGGCTTGCTGACTTGAAACAACCCGCACAGCCAGAAAAGCAATGGCCGACCTGCCATGCATAGTAATTTCATTGGTAAATGACAAAATCTTTGTTTATATGACATTTCCAAAATTACAGTGGCAGATGAATCTCAAATATAAAATGTCACATTTGGCATGCAAAACTATGAAAATATATTTCTGTACAAAATTCATGGAGGCATTTAATTTAGAACGT
>JAZGTI010006207.1:0-23847 GCA_036877585.1 Botia kubotai | reverse complement strand
TGAGTAGCGTGTGTAGTTGTGTGACTTTGCAAGAGGTCCGAGTTAAGAGGGAAGGAGCGGAATTATGAAATTCTTTGAGTAGTAAGGTAAAATTTCAGTCCACTCATATACTCCATTTTAGTGTATCCTTGCTTGGCAAGATGCAAAGCTTGATGCTTTGGCTTATTGTAGAACTAACTTTTGACCCAGAAAATATATGTGAACTAACCAGCTAAATTTGTATAAAATGCAAATTACTCTGTAAAGTTTTTGTAGTTTTCTGTACTTAATCTTAGAAATAAATTTACCCTGTGTGATATTGCTTCAATATTTTTCTGTGAATTACCAGGAGAGATATGAATACTGAATTCATGAGTGCAGTGGTATATTGATTTCTCCTCACTTCCTGTGCCTGACTAGAGGTAGTCCTGTAAGTCTGGATGTGTTTGAGCTGTCCTAATGATTTTACCCATTACACAGTAATATTTAAAGAGTGGAAAGAACTTGCTTTCAGATCTGGGTTCAGCCTCTTGAGTGCTTTAGACCATGTCAGAGCCAATTATGGCTGAAAGCGTGGATCCCTCTCCTGCTGTTTACTGTGTTGTTATTTGTTTGACCTTCACTTTACACTGCCCTCATTATATGACTCCAGTGACATTACCATCATTCAGATGCCTCCACCCGAGTAACACATTGTTTGCTATATTGCCTACTAAATTTAAGGTTCAGTGTAATATCTGCCCTGCTGTAAAATTCACAGGGATCTGATTGTAGCTTGTTTTACATGTTTTCTAGTTGGTCAAAGCTGGTCAGTTAGGGTTATTTGCTGGTTTTCTGGTTTGCTGATCTAAGCTCTTTAAGTGGACCTGGTTGAGCTACTAAACCATGTTCCAAAGCAAAGTTTGAACTTTGACCAGTTTGACCAGCTGATTTGTCCAGCATGGTGAACATAATGGCTCGGGATTTAGGCATTTTAAACATGACACTGAAATTAAAGCTGCAATGCATAATTTTTGCCTCTATCACCATCTCCTTTTGAAACATAAAATTGCAGGTTACTTTACTTACTTTCTTTACATATGTTGGTCAAATTAAGCCATATTGACATTACCTGCGAAATCCGACCCAACAGCTCAAATTAAAGGTTGTTATTATAAACACTGATGTGTTATGAACTTGCTCAGTAACTGATTTTTATTCATTTTTATTCAGTTTAACTTAATACAATGTAAAATCAAGATTTCTTGCACCATTTAGTAACAACTTTACAACTTTGTAACTTATCTCTACATATGTGGTCTCACTGCTCTGAATGACGTGTGATTGCTTGCGCTCAAAGAATATCACAAAAATCTTTCTTTATCCAGGCCACTGACCACATTTGTTGAGCATCTGAGCTCAGCTCATTAGGTGTTGTATTAAAAGAAGCCGTGTACAATCTGACAAGCACCTCCAAAGCACACAACACTCTGCCTGTGAGATATTGTCAAGGCGAGAGTCCTTCATCTCCTCAACCTGCTGCCTACATCAGAGCTTGTTTGTTTTTAATCACAGCTGCTCCGGGTGGAATTATTTCTCTGTATTGGCAGTGAGGGTTTGGAAGCCATCACCAGAGGCTCTCTGGGGGAGTTGATAGCCTACAGAATGAAATGTGAAGTAATGTAGCTATAACATGGCAATGATGTGTGGTCTTTGTATCACTCTAATACTACACACAGCAGTTGATGGATGAATTTGTGTTTATTAGACTGTTTTTGATTATGTTTATTTAGCCTTTGTAGCTTTATTAGATAGTACAGTGAAGAGATGACAGAAAATACAGTGGAGTGAGAGGGAAACAGGAGCCAGGAAAGGTCTAAATGTGGGATTCTAATGATTTTGTTTTTTATCTGTTTGTTCCTTTGAGTTATTTTAATGGTTTATGTCTGTTCACTCCAGGTTTATTTTTGTATTGCATTTAAAAAAAAAAAACTTTAGTTTTGGTTCGTTTTAGATGGATTTGTTATTTACAGTTTAGTTTTAATTTATTGGACACATTTTGTTTTTATTAGCCATGTCAAATTTTAATAGTCAATGACATAATACACCCATTAATTAATCAAATAAATCATATAGATCTATGTTTTCTGAGAACATATCTATATTTGTTTCCAAATGGAGCTAGTTTAGGGCATTACTTCACATTACTTACATTATTAGGACTTTAGAGCAAATGGCTTTGTAATATAATGTCTGTTTCATTAATATAATTGAACATAAGCCTGTCATTGTGTTATAGTCCACAGTCATTCATTTTTCAATCGGTTTTGTCATTCTGTCTTTACACACTGGGATCCCAATCACAGGAAATCTTTTATAATGTCAATGTATTCACCATTTTTTGACAAAACAAGAGGCACACATCAGCAAGAAAAGCAGCACTGCCTTATAAACAAAACCCTTACAGCTTGGCAGTGTTAAGACGCTCTAAGATTCGCCAAAAGTGCTAGATAATAGTGTTCTCCCACACACAAACAGATTGTTCCATCATGTGAAGATAGCTTTAAATAACCAGTTTGTGTTAGTTCTTTTTTTAATATTTAAAAATTCCTATTTTTACTTTAAAGTATATGAAAATTACCCAGCAGGCTCAGTTTTGTCTCTGACAGAAAGCGTGTGTGTTTTTCTGTCTTTGTGGGGCCCAAATGTCCTCACAAGGATGGTAAAAGTTAGATACACCTATTTTTTGGGGATAGAATATACAGTTTGTACACTATATAAGTCATTATGTCTATTGAAAGTCCCCACAAAGCATAGCAACTTAATTTGTGTGTGTGTGTCAGTCTGGCAGGTTACGTTGAAGCTCTGGCCTGTAGGCTGGGTATGCAGATTCCTGATCTCAGTCCCAAACAGGCAGACATGTGGCAGACCAGAGTTAGCTCTCACACTGTAAGTACTTATTTCATACTTTTCTACACATTGTTCTATACCTATGCCAGACAAAGAAAACAGTCCTTCAATAACAGTATCAAGTAACGGGTCTAAATCTAACAGCAGAGACCTGCAGAGGAAAAGAAAATGTGAGTCCTCTGTCAACGTCTCTACAATACCATCACTTACTCACAGATCAGTGACACTCTTTTGCCGTTGGGTTTATGTACTGTTAGAAAAGCTGTTCTTTTGTCAGGAATTTTTTCATGGATTAAGTGCTTTTAATATCTGCTTCATTCCTGAATGAATTTACCTTCTGCAAAGGTTTTTTTTTTTCAGAAAATATTTAATCCTCTGCCAACTTTTCAGAAATGGAACAAAGATCATATTTGACCTTTGTTCCATTTATATTTGATATGAGCAGAAAGCCATCAGGCAGCAACTGTTCCTGATTCAAATCTAGTTCCTGATTTTTTGGAACTCACAGAGGATTAAAACGTCAGAGTAGTAGTAGGGTGTTGTAATTTAGCACCTGTGTGGTAGGAGAGGAAAAGAAGTACAGCGACTCATGGACATGTAGAAGAATGTGTAACAGAACAATTTCTTAAAACTGAACCTTCCAGACACTGTAGCATTAAATACAAAAACTTTAATGGTAAATAAAAACAATAACAATAATGTATAATGCAGTAGTTACAAAAATATAAATATAATCAGTAGGAAAAAACAAGGCGGATAACATAATTAATTCATTTTTTATGATTAATGCCACAAGTGGCATTATTTATTTATTTTCAAAACTTAAGTGGGAATTTGTTGTTAAACAATACAGAATATAATTTATTAGAGGGCTGTAGGGAGAAATGTTATTTGTCACTCTGATATGCAAGCACTAAACAGCTCTCATTGTAAAATGAAATTTCTCCACTCAAAATCACATTTAGAGTGGACACACGTCAACACGACAAGCCTGCTGGAGTGTGAAATTCTAATTAAAGGCCTATTTTTGCCCTGACATCTCTGGGGATGTTTGAAAAGGTCACACCTACAAATTAGGCTGAACTAAATTTGGCATAATGTTTCCCACCGGAATGAATTCCTCTCCTCCTCAGGGTTAAAATAAGTCTGTTTAGCTAATAGCAAGACACATTTAAAAGATATTTGTTCATCAGCTAGTCAACACTGCAATGCTGTAATGATCCTAACCATCAGTACACTGTAACCCTAGTAAAAATAACGAAACAAAATGATAGAGTTTGAGTCTGGTTTATATTGCGGGCAATGGATGAGGATCAGGTGTGGAGGCAGGTGTTCCGGGTTAATATTCACCCTCTGGTGGCGTGGTGGAGAAAAGGCTGGAGCCTCCACCGTAACAGGGTCCAGTTCATACATAACCTCTACATGGAAAAAATGCTGTTAAATTCAGAGAAAAGTCTGTGTGTGTAAAAGTTCCTATTGAGCAATCACCCAGCTAAACACCCCCAAATTTGTCATGGTTTGAGTCTTTGGTTTGGCTCAAGCTTAAATAAGATGTCTGCATGTATTAAATCTGTTTGTCAAATATATATCCCCATCTGAGCAGTGCACAGTGGCATTGTAAGAAATTATTGAACTAGGTTTTCATGCTATTCTTTGTTTCATGTTAGAGACGTCAGGTTTGTTACAGGTTGTTTACACTGCATGTTAGTGTTCTGGGTTTCTTGTGTAAGAGCTCAGTTTTAATAGCCTTAATGTAAACAGTATATTTGTTTGTAAAGTTGTCCTTAATATGCTTAGTGTTTAGTAATATACAAAGCAGTCAACTTTATGTTAAGAATACAGAAATGTGCAGTTAGCCATGATTAATTTATTTAAATAAGTTTAATGAGAGTTTTAGCTAGTCATGTGATTTCAACATGGCATGCAGTAACCTGCTCCAAAAAACAACAGCTTTCATTAGGCTACTGATATGACTGTCTTCATCTTGTACATTATTTCTCTATTTTTGTCAGAAATGCCATTTGTTCCCATTTACTTGTTGTCTTGCTGTCTCAGGGCAAAGCCATCGGTGTGGGAATCGGCTGCATACTAGGCATGTTCCCACTACTTTTCTTCAAAGATGACGAAGAGAAAAAGAAAGAAGGAAAAGAAGGTCAACAAACTTCCAAGGATACCAAAAGTGCGTGAGGAGCCTCCATACCCAGGATCTCACATCCAGACAGACTCACCTGGAGAACAAACGAATTACAGTCAGACCCCTCATGCCAGAGGCTGCAGCAAACATTCTGATTAAACTAAGAAACTGACTGCAGGTGCATGAGGTTTTTATCTGTTAATTGTGTTGAACACCCACCCCACACCCCTAAAGCGATGCACAAATGAAACCGAAGAGAGTGAGAGTATCTACCTCTCACATGATAGCGAAGACTGTTTTGAAGTGGTTTCGTTGTTTATTATTGTGATATATAGCTATTTCAGTTTTATTAGAAGTGTGGTGTTAGCAAGCCCTGTATCAAATCTATCAAAATGTTCTGTTAACTTGACCCTCCAATGCAAAAATGATCAGGCAACTGAGGCCTTTGCAGCTTTAGAAATGTCAAGTATTTTTGGTCTGGGTGCACAACAGTTTGATGGGCTATTTTGTTTAGGGATAACTTATATCAAGAATTGTAGAATCCTTGAAGATGCTTGTAGGAATTAATATAAAAGTATTTCTACAAAAGTTCTTTAACACTACACTTAAAATACAGTTTGTCATCATTCATATGTTACTCTGAATCTAAGTGAAATTAGGGTAACCACGTACACTTGCAATGTTGTATGCCACACTCAGCAAACCAAAAAAGTAGGAAATGAGTGTTTGTTAATTCATTTTAGAGTTTTAGTGTGCCTGTCGTTAATTTCTTTAACAATAAATTAGGCTGAACGTCGAAAAGATGTTTCCTCTCCCTGCCACCAGTAGGCAGCCTTGAGTCATGTTGCAGGATTACTATTGGACTGTGGAAAACATGAGACGGGGTAATTTAGAAAAGTCACAATTTCAGTATGCACTTGTTTGCTGCTTTGTATTGTGCCTTAATACAGGTGCACTTAGCAGTTGCAATAAATGCATTTGGAGTTGCTTGGGTTACTCTGATTTAACAGACTCATAACATTTTTCCCATTAACTAAAACACAGGACATGACTGCTGCTTTAGAGGTAAGTAATGTTGTCAGCTGTGGTCTATAGCAATTTTGTTTAAATTCTTTTGTTGCTTTATATTTTAATCACACTTCTGTTTGTTTAGTTATGTTTTTTTTTTGTAAAGTTAACACTTAACATGAAACAATGTTTGAAGCAGGATAGTGAATGGGATTTTATCCATCTGCAATTGATTGAAAAAGTGGTATTTATGACAGGTGTTTGGAGAAGAGGTTAAAAACTAAAGAGCTTGGTTGCTTGTTTTTGATAAAAGCTTTTAAAGGTATTTTTTTGTTTTCTTGAATAATGTGCACTGATGAGTGTTTCACAGAAAGACTGGGATTGTGTTGAGACAGGAAATAGAGTTCATTTTGATTTCATAATGACAAAGACTGTCCAGGGCTGTCCAGTGTAGTCTTGCAGTTTAAGTTTTTTAACTACGTAACCATGGAAACTGCCCATTTCTTCATTAGAGTGCCACATTGCTGAGCTCTCTGCTAACATGAGGTTGGTGTAAAAATAGAGTTCAAGATGAAGCAAGCACAGTTTTTTGCTCTCAGACAAACTAAAGATAATGACAAACTGTTGTGCATGTGTGTCGTTCTCAGTTGTAAAATCAGAGATCAATGAGATTATATCAAGCCACATGAGGAAAATAAATACTGGAATATATGATGTGTAAAGTGGTTAAACTGTCAGCTTTGTCTTGTAATGATAACTGGTATTAATTGAAATGTTTTGACTATGCATCATAACGGATGAAAAAAAATGGAAGAACAGATTTTATACCTGCATGCATCTCAAATTATTTGTTATTAGGAAATTATAAGTAGTCATTTGAAACACTCATTGTTCAGGTTTATTTGTTTATTGTTCAAACTTTTTTGCATGTTGTTATGATGACTGACTATGATGTTGCACTGAATAAACCAGCATCATGTTCAAAAAGAATGCAGAAGAAAACAAAAAAAATATTTTCTTAAAACTGTAAACTTGCTGAATGATTACAGTGATTGATGTTTTATTTTGTGTCTGCTAGATTTTCTAATCACTGCCTGACATTTAATTGCTAACATTTAATAAGACAATTAGTAAAATAATAAAATGGTAATATCGTCACAGTACAGTTAGAACCTGTAGACTGTTTTAGTGAAAATAAATTTAGTAAGATGGATTTGTGTCCTCAACAAAAACATTTGTTTTCACAGAATCAGTGTTGAATTGTCAAAGACATACAGTTTTATGGTAATCACAAAAAATACCTGCAACAGCTTTTTTTATTGACTGTTCACAATTAAAGGAGGTTTCTGAAGAATATACACTACATTGTCAAAAATATGTGGTCTAAGTAGTGTGTTCTCCTAAGCCTTTTAACTTTAACAAAAACAAATCCTAATGCTATCATAAAATTACAAATAATAGAGATTTCTGTGCTTTCAACTTTGTGGTAACAGCTTGGAGAGGGTTCTTTTCTATTCCAGCCTGGCAATGCCCTCCTGCACAAAGCAAGATCTGTAAAGAAATTGTTTACTGGGTATGAAGTAAAGGAACTTAATTGATCTGCACAAAGCTCAGACCTGAACCCCATTAAACACTTAAAATCATTTGGAACACAGACTGTGAGTCAGACCCATCATTCAACATCAATGTCTGACCTCACTGATGCTCTTGTCTGAATGGGAGCAAATCCCTGCAGTAATGTTCCAACATTACTGAAATCCTCTCTGAAGAGTGGACCTATAGCAAGAAAAAACAGTGCCTGTGTTTTTGATATCTGAATCTTAAAAGTTTTAAAATTACACACATGGGTGTGGTTTTTGGAATGTTGACATTCCAGTTCAGGATAAAGTTACTGCAGTCCTACATTTCCTGTATTTACAAACTGTTGCCAAATCACTGGTACTTTAGTAGAAGCACTAAAGTACTGCTTCTAGGTCTATAACGCTTTGTAAATGATGCAATGATTTAATAATGTATGGGCAGAAGCAAACGGTAGCATATGTGTCTTGACACTGGTTTCTTACAGACTTCCGCATTGTTATGACTCACAGCTACAAATTTATGCTATAATTAAATCATGTTACTGTAACTCAGTTGGTAGAGCATTGTGGTAGCAGCGCAAAGGTTGTGGGTTTAATTCCCAGAGAGCACGTTAATATAAATTAAATCTACTGGGTTGTGTTCTGCCCTGAAATGCCCATGCATGCATTACTGTTTTACATTGGTCATCAGGCAGATCATCTTTCTTTACCTTAATGTACTGTTGACTTGTCGGAATACGTTTTCCGTCTGGCAAAGTTGACAAAGACTCACTTTTATAAAAATGCTGAATTTGCGAGTGAAAATTGCAGATTCATTTAAAAAATATTTCTATTTATTTAGTTTATGCAGTAAATCAATGATTGGATATGCCAGTTAGGTTCAGTTCAGTCATCAAAAACTGAAAAAAAAGAGGGCTGAAATTTGTCCTGTTTCTTATATTCACAGCTCCCTCTAGTGTCTAAATGACTGTAACTAATTATTCAGTTAAATGTCTGTTTTTGTTATATAGTGTTTAGCGTATATGAATACACAATGTATATATATATATATATATATATAATCATTGCCTTTGATAATGTATCGTAAGGTATATATAAATGGTATTGCATTCGATACCAAATATAAAAGTGACATCTGCAAACAAATTATTCTAAGACTCTTCTATAACTTTAACTGGTCTCGTAGATCCATTTTATCCTTTTAGGTCTATTACATTCTGACAATGCTGATCATGTGACATTTGTTAGTTTATATGCATTTGAACTTTCCAGTAACATTTCAGTGAATTACTTTAATATGTGAAATATAATTTACAATGTGGTTACTGGTAAAACAACATACAAACATGCAAACATACAACATACAAACATGACAGCACCATATTAGAATTGCCACCACATTAGAACAGTTGTTGATGGTTGATTACACCGCAGACTGTAGAACCAAACCCATTTCTGACATGAGTTTCATTTACACATTCTTCCACTGAATACATTCCTCTGAAATGACAGAGCAATGCAAATATTTACCAGTTTTGTCCTTTTTCAGATGAAACTAGGGTGAGTGAATTTGAAGTGAATAAAAATATTTCATACTTAGTTTATCAGCTACTGACAGGGTGCATAACGCATTTACCTGCAACCATGTGCTATTAACACAAATAAACAGAAACATGAGTAACTCAGGTTGCTAGGAAAAACAATAACACATGTTCAGATAGCACAGTAGGGGGTCTCCATGTTAATGTTTTTTTTTCCATTCAGAGACGTGAGATCCACAATGTTTGTGGGTGGGGAAAAAGTTCTTATTAACCCCACACAAAGCCTTGCTAAACTCACAGAGTGAGTTTCTGTCCACTATGTGATAAATAAAAAACCCACACAGGTTCCCACAACACCCTTTCATGGACGTTAGGGGTGACGTAGCCTAGCAACTAAAGATCTGGACTAGTAACCAAAGGTTGTAGGTTTGAAAGCTAAAAAGGGAAACCCAGCTTTTACCATTGTGTCCTATGGTTACCTTTGATTGCCTCTTTAGCAGAGGAAAATTAAAGATATTCTCCATAGCTTTGCACAACATATGACATCTGGGATTTAGGTAAACCATTGGTTGCAGGTAGCATACATGCTAAACAGTCACATTTCATGCCTCTAAAATACGCTGCAAGGATATCAAAAAAGAATTTGGGGTAGGGCTCTTTTGACTTGACCCAGTAAGTAACCACACAACACACTAGCAAACATCTAGCAACTCCCTAATAAACACCCAAAACACCATAGATAAAAACACCATAGATAAAATCACAATAGTGTTACATACTACAAAAAGAAATTATAAGACCTTATCAACCTAGCACCATTGGCATTTTCTTAATTGCATTGTTATGATGATGCTATGGTGTGCTGAATGAGGTAGATAAGTACTTTTTTATAAGTCAAAGGACATCATTAATTCAAAAACCTGTAATGTTTATTCAGGATCACTATCCATAACACACAATAACTGCATGTCTACATCTGATTAGTGACATTTGCATTTTCAGTATTTTCATTAACAGTAATTATAACCGTACAATTATTGATAACCGTTCAGTACTGCATTGTCATTTCACATCCTCAAAATGCACATCTTAACAATACAAAACTGAAATATTATGAAATTCACTCCTTTATAAACCAAAACAAACAATACAAAAACATTCTTCATCAAAAGTTCTTACACAGCCATACCCAATAAATTAGGTTTCATTATAATTAGGGACATTTTCATGGCTCAAGCACAGTGAATTTTAAAAGACCCTTAAAACAAGGGCAGCATTAATTTACTTAGTAAAGGTGTCACATTCGTTTCGGCTCATACTGTGTGCAGTGTTGGAACAGTACAGCCTGTGCAACTGAGCCTGTCCTGAACCTGATCTGTGCTTGTGAACCGTTGCTCCAGTTTCTGAATATGAACAAGTGTGTGTTTGTTTGAATGGAGTGCATCCTTGGCAAATGACATTGTGTGTGTGTGTGTATTTGTGTGCAGTGGCTCAGTGTCTGCCAGCAAGTGAAGTCTCAGCTGAACTCTTTGTAAGTGCTTCACACAAAGTGGCCTTTGTCTGACCATGCATCTGCTCTCTCTGTCCACACACACAAATCAGAAGCATTCAGTCCTCCTTCACATTATTGTTGGAGTGTCGGGCATGGTTTTCAGGTTTGGAGCCCCTGGGTTTGCTGGGCAGTAGAATCGTAGCAAGAATGCTGATAATGTGCACATGGAAGTACATGGACCTGGGGAACGACGAGGATACCCAAAGATCAGATTACCAGCACAAACTATGAAATCTCATGAACAGAAGCTGCATTACCAGAGATATTTTAGGGTATAAAAGAAAAAAAGAAATATTTTGTTGTTTTTTACAGTTAATCTATGGAATAATGGGATCAACGTCTACATGCATGTTCTAATAGAGATTTCTGCTGTGACTGCTATGCCACTGGATGCTAATATTCAATAGTCTTTACAAAACTAGCACAACTAGATGTGTACCTGTAATATGTGATGGTGGGTTCCACTGCCAGCAGCAGGAAGGGCATTACAATATAGCAGATAGTCAGTTGAGTGGCAGCCCAGGTCACCACATCATAGCACAGCTTGAGCAAGTGGGAGGACAGGAAATACTGCCGGAAGTTTCTGCGTACCTGGTGACATCCAACCAAAACAAAAGGCAGTAATGATTGAGTGTTTGATGATTGAGTACAGGTGTGGCCAAGAAGGAATAGAAATAAACTTGTCATGTGACATTCTGATTCATATAAATCGGCATGTAACCCACTTGCATGTGTGCTGAGAGGGAAAATGGAAACAGATACTAAGAATGAGACAGAGAAAGAGAGAGTTTGGAGCATGTGTGTTATGCGTGGCTGCTGTGCAGTGCAAGCAGCCCCATAGCACAGGCTGCAGATGTGAATGATTAATGTAGCTGGGCTGTAGGTGCAGCAGAAGGCTTCAGTGTGTGTGTGTGTGTGTGTGTGTGTGTGTGTGTGTGTTGGGGGGNAACGTGTTTTTTGAGGACAAATAAAGTAAATAATGTCCTGTGTTAGGACCAGTTTATTGGGGGACTAAATATCCCCACAATGATAGCACAACCTAATCTCAGCTATATTGTTAATGTTTAGCTATATAAGATAAATGCATTCATAAACATGCTAACCAATGTTTTAATTAATATGCAAAAATGTAGAAAGCTTTCTGTAAGGGTTAGGTTCAGGTGTAGAGGTAGGGTTAAGGGATAAAAGGACTCATTAGCTCAGTATAAAAACAATGTAATGAAAAATCCCCACCAACATAAAAAAAACAAGTGTGTGTGTGTGTAAGACTCACAGCGCGGGCCGCAAAGGTGATGGGTATAGCTGAGATGAAAGTAAAGTAGTATCCAGGGTAAACTCCATGCCAGATGGCTGACAGCAGAAATGTGAGGGGGGTGCGGTAATATGGAGCTCGATCATAACACACACTGAGACATAACACGGGAAAACGTGAGGTAACACAGAGCAGACTTACTGTAGGCTAATACATTCTGTAAACATCTGATAACATTAAAACATATTGAACAGTATGATGAAACAGTTACATTGTCTAACATATGATAACAACTCTGAATATTACATTTTAAATGCACCTTTTCAGCCACAAAGCAGTCTGTATATTCCAGTTGTCAATAAATGATTTCAAACTTGTTGCTGTCTGTGGACAAATGGAAGCTTTACTCTTAATATACAATACGAGAGATCCACAGCCCTTACTTTACAATACTGCAGTATTGAACACACCTCTATCTTCCAGATGTGAACGTTGGAGACGAGATCCCAGGACACATCTCCCCTCTCATCCACACTGCTGATTCCAAACCCTGCTGCATTATGGACCGCATCCGCTATACATGAAGCAATGAACCAGACTATTAAATTTAGATAATTTGACAGGGTCATTTTTCATCAATGAATGTCTGTTTCCATTAATGAATTTCTGTGTTTTTCTAATTGTGATTAGTGTAAAGATCATTTTTGCACAGATATTGTTGGGCCAGTTTGCATATTAGGTACCAATGTTTTGAATGACTACACAGAGTGATGCCACAATAGAAGCATTTTTGGTTTCCCAAAGAACCATTCAGTCAGTGGTTTCTAAAAGCAGTGTTTATTATAAATAATTTGTCAGTGCACATCATTTTTTTTGTTATATTCATGTGCAATTGTGATTTTCAATCAAAATCTGAAAATGTACATTCCCCCTTGGATCGTCGATCCTTCTCAAATAACTTCAGTCTGACGGCTTGGGCGGAGCAAGAGACCCTAACCAGTCCCCTCCAACAGTCAGTTACTGCAACTTTAAAATGTCTACTTTTCTATAGCCTATATATTTACAATATCTATCATTTCTATCAATTAACAGTGGAAAAAAAGCCACACCCCCCATTTCTCTGTTTTACTTGAAATTACATCACAACACTGAAGTTGGTTGAGACTTCTGGTTCACATAGTTTTTAATAATTTTTTATGAAACCATACAGCCAAAAATAGTTCTTCTATGTCATTTTGAAGCACCTATTTTAAGAATTTTTTACTATTAGTTTTTTTTTTTAATTCTATTTGGTGACGGTAGTGATGCAGATAATAAACACTTCACCTTTAAGGTGATAGTCATCTTTATTACTTTTACCAGATTAGCAAAATTCCCTGAATTGTTTCCATGTAAATGGAAACACTGATGTCTGCAGCTTGCCTGTACAGTTTGTCACATTACTTCAGCATGTTTTTAAAGTTTCAGAACAGACTTATAAGAAATAAAACGTAAACAGTTCAGCTAGAACTTTGACTTACAACACATGCTCTCACTTTCAGCCAATCATATTGTCTCAGTGTCTGCTAACAATCCACTTGTCCCATCCACCTACCAAGAGTCCAGGCAAAGTAGAACTTGGGTCTGGCTGCCTGGATGGAAATGAAGGCATAGGCCAGTCTGGTAATGAATAAGGCCTCGCTGACGAATTGGGGGTCCACATTGTAGCTTATGGGGAATGATTTGGTGATGATGAAGAACCAGAGCAGACAGCCAGTGCACACAAGAAGCTTATTAATCACCGCCATCTGTAAAAGCAGTCATTTATCTCAATGAAGTAACACTTAACCAGAAGCACTCTGGGAAATAAGCATTACAACTTGGTGCTGCTGTTGTTAATTCACAAAACCGCAGAGACCTCAAGGGTTCAAAGCACAATAGTTGTTCATTATAACAACTATTCATCTAAATTGCAACACAGACAAACAAATAAAACATAACACACATTTAAAGGCATTTCTCCTAAATATGAAGATTTTGTTTTCTGTGGAACCATAAAAACCATAAAAACAAGAAAATCATATGCAGTTCAGAAGAGTGAGTAGACGATGACACATTTTTAATTTTTGGGTGAACTATCCCTTTAAATAATTCTCTCCTTAAATACATAAACAAGCCTAAATTGTGGTATTCTAACAAATTGTTTACTCTCAATCAGTTTGTTATCTAGTGCTTTGTAAAGGTCTTTATTTCTAAGGCAATGGTTGAATGAATCTATCTTTGTGTCTCACCACAGGCGATGGCTCAGGCATTCTGTCCCAGCCGTTCTCCTGCGAGCTGCTGTCTTTAACTTTCCTCAGCCTGCACTGAGCATGACGTCCCTCTATAAACTCTGTGTACTCTTTATAGTTACTGCATGGCCCCACCAGGACACTGAGAAAATTTATATTGTAGCTGAGATACTCCAACAATGATGGCTTAGACCTGTGCAGGGAGACAACAGACAATATGTGTTTCACAAAAGCAGAAAGAAACTGATTAACAAAACCTTTTAGAACGATGGGTGAAGTAATCTGATGATGGTCCTTGTCTACCGGACCATCATCATCTGGGCTGTGTGCCCGTAATAGCCCCCATACTTTCATTCACTATTTTTCACATTACTTAGTGGACAATATAGTACACTAAGTACTATAGTACTTAGTACTTAGAGTACTATAGTACACTGAAAGGAGTCAATGAAAATGAGTGAGTGAATGAGTGTGTCAGGTAAAACGCAGGAAGTCATTTGGTGTGACCCTCACACTGCATGAGTAGCGGTAAGCCATTTACATTGGTTGTACACTTATTGCAGTGCATCATGGGATTGAATGAATGTCCCACTACAAAATGGCTTTCCCCTCAAATAGTGCACTATGTAGAGTAATAGAGGGCTATTTTGGACACAGCCATGCTTTATCTAGAACACAGCACAGGAATGTAACTGAATTGTCTGCTGGAATGAGAGCTTTTCTGTAGCTCAGTGGTTAGAGCATGGCGTTAACAACGCCAAGGTCATGGGTTTGATCCCAGGGATTGCACATACTCAGAAACAATGTATAGTATAATGCGATGTATGTCGCTTTGGATAAAAGTGACTGCCAAATGCATAAATGTAAATGTAATGAATAGACAAGTGACACTATTGGCCATATGGGAATGTATAACTCAGACTCCTGTGTTACACTGTTCTATAATCTGCTGTTTCTATATGGATTAATCATTGTTTTAGTCTTACATATAGTCAGGTACTAGAGCAAAGTGTTCCCAAAAACACTGAAACACTATCTGAGGTCTTTGGTCATTTTCTCTATTTACATTTTAAATTTTAAAGCAGTACGCACACTGATAAGTTCCTGTAGCTCAGTTGGAAGAACACTGCATCAGCAGCGCAAAGGTTGTGGGTTTGAGTCCCAGGGGAGCACACATACTGACAAAATGCATAACTTGAATGTACTGTAAGTTGCTTTGGATAAAAGCATCTGCCAAATACATAAATGTAAATGATGTTGTCTGAATTTATATTATATTAAATATTTTATATTAAATTTTGAGGGCTGTCGGCATGTATTGATTTGATAATAAAAGTGCAAAGTATTATTCCAATGAGTCCATGACTTTGTGATCTTTGTGATCAAAGAGTCTGTTCTAGTTCTAGTTAATGTGCTAGAAACCGGAGAATTAACCAATCATTACAAAACAAACAACCAGGTAAAGCTTTAAGGAACTAGGATTTACCACATGGAAACTTTGACCAGTCTTTATACCTAGTCAGATTATTTGTGGTGACAGGTAAAATAATATGGTTATATTCATACTGTACTGCCAGACGCCTCTGAACTTCTGTAAGTTTTTCCTGCTTTCGACACATCCCTGAAACACACACACAAAAAAATCTGTTTCCTAAACTGAGCCTCTGAACTCATTCATAATACTCAGTGTAGTTTACAGCAGCACATTTATGAAAGATTATATTTGTTCAGACTGGAACGAATATAATGATTTCCCACCATCATGAAGTTGAAAAGCCAGTGTGGTGATCTTCTGTGTTATTATCATTAAAGGCCTGAAAATGAGAGGAGACAAAAATTTGAAATTAAAGGAGAAAAACATGTGAGATATCTCCACAACGTATAGAGTTTCTTCTTCTGTACATTAAAAACAGCCAAAAGAGCCCATATTTTTTCCTTAAAGAGAAACAGAGACATCAAAGGTAAATTTAACTTCAAATACTTGATCTACATGGTTTAAGATTCTTTTTAAGTGATCAGACCAGGCTGCTATACTTTCAGCAGTACTAAAGTATTTATAGAATAGAATCTAACTAATCCTGTAATGGCAACTTTTATGTTGTTTGCAGGTGGTTTCAGCCACATATACAGACAAAATTTATAGCTTTTGAAAATACTTCGATTTGTTTAAGTACAACACAAAGTAGAGTAGCTAGTAAATGGGCAGCTATGTTAACCAAGATTTGTTTTCCCTTAAACTAAAGCACGTCCAGGATTTGACATGCTGTGTCCCAATATTTTATCATCAGTAAATTATTCTGTATTTTTAACATCCTTTGTGACACAATGTCCACAGATAGACTACATTAGATAATTTATGTTGCTATCAAAAATGCCAGTGTGCGTAAGAATTTTTATTGACCTAATTAGTGTTACAACAATCACAGCAAATATGTACTGCTGTAGACCTAAAGATTTGTGTTGTTCATAAATCTCTTATTTGGAGTCCAATGTCCAAAATTTATGAAATCTCAGCCGACTCAAACTCAAGTTTCCATCAGCGACACAAAGAGCAAATCCTGCCCTGCCTGTGACCCTACTGTGACCTCTCACACTAGTGTGGGTTGATTTGCAGTAATAGTCCAGCAGATAGAACACTCTCTGTCCTGCCTGTATACTGCTGACTATACATGTGACACTGGCTGTATTTGGCACAGGCCAGAATTGGCAGGGCACAATGGGTGGCACAGTAAAAGAACGTGCCAGTAAAACATCACCGTCAGCCAAAGTTTTCTCTGTGTTAAGCTTGAAACTTCAATAGGCATGATTTCTATCAGGAAATGACCATTAATTAACACAACCTCAAAAGATTTTTTTGCAGGCCACCATAAATAAACTGGATGATACTGCGAAACAATGCAGTCAGCACTCGACAGCTGCATGTCATGTCTGGAATGCAGTTAAAGGCAGTAAAGCACGAGAAAGAGAACAAGAGGCTTGCTGATGGAGGGAAAGAAACAACAGATAAACAGATAGAACAGTTCAACAGGTCTAATAGGATTCAGCTGATTTGACTCGTGTTTGCACGTGGGGCAAATGCCCACCTGAGAGACGTGACTGGAAAACATCAACAGCCTGGGCAGGTAAAGTGTTATCTCTCATTTATATTTATCCAAGAGTGTGTATAAAACCACAGCAAATGAAAATGGTCTAAAGTAGTAGATAAGGAACTAAGCCAAGCCCTGAGGAGTGGCCAGATCAACAGAAATGCAGGCGTGCAAAAATATGGGAGTATTTGTGTGTGAGATAGAGCTTGTAAGAACTTGGCACATGAGACAAACAGTTAATAAATATGGTTCAATTACACCGCAGTAAAAACATTAATCAAATACATATTTATTTTCTATTCATCATCACTTATCTACCTTCAGAGATGGGGCCATGCTTATTAAGGTACTGAATAATTATTTTTTTGTGTATACAATCTAATCTGACACATTTAGCGGCATAGTACATGTAAAGAGAGATTGTGGCTTCAGAAACCACAACTATTGGTTTATTCCCAGCTCAGACTGGCATTAAATCCCTGGTCAAATAGACCAACAGTGATCAAAATGTGCCTCACACTACCCATAAATCTCCTCTGTTGGCACCAGGAACCATTACTCAACCATTAAATAACCTAAAGCTTATTGCAGAAATTTGTTAGTGGTGACCTATACCATTCCATCACATTGGACAGAAGCTCCACCCTATGATTTTAAAATCCATGTTTTCTAAGATCTGGACCCATGGAGTTTTTATTTGCATCTGCACAAATACATTTCTGAGGCACAACCTAAAGTAATGTATAAATAGTTGGATTATGGAGGAAAAGGAAATGACAGAAATGACCTCCTCACCCTGAAAAGTCTGTGGACAGTATACCATAGTTGAATATGAAGACTCTGCTCACTTGACAAATTGTAAGGTATCCAACCGATACAGTCATTGTGTACCTGGAATATAAGCATAAAGTATTTCAGAGTTCTGAGAAAAAACGTTTCAAAATTTCTGAAGATAAGGGGAAAACAACATTTACACCATTATGATCATTTACAGGTAATGATCAAAGCCTCATTACTCATGAACTTTTACAGTACAAAATTATAAGGCATCATTTTCATGGCAACAAAAATACTAAAGACATCTGACTATATTGGAACAGGACTTTGTGTCATTAAGTTTATGTCCCCAAAGCAATGGAGGTTTATTTAACGTATACAAAAGCAGTCACCGCTATGCAATTATTTAAATCTGTTTTTTGTTTGTATATCAGTCTTTCTTTAGGAGCTGAGTACAAAACAAAAAGCTGCCACCAGTTCTGTTTAGCTTCATCAGATTCCACGAAATTGGAAAAAGTGGTGAAACAGCTTGAGACAGGTCTTACAAGAACCCTTTTCTGTCCGATACCATCACTAAACCACAAGATCATAATGACATCCACCCTGTACTGTAGGTTACTATGAACAATCTGCCAACCCCCAAAAATACAGGTTTCAGAGTTCAGAATGCTTTGGGTGATGAGTAGACAATGTTGCACAACGCTATGAGGCTTTACTCACCTGTGAACATTGTGGACACTGGCTTTCAGCATTATTCCATAGCAAACCAACACCAGAATGAAGACATGTACAGCATACCTGTTACAGCAGGACCACATAGTGTAATGAGAGGAAGGAATTATTTCAGATTTGAACATAATTACCATCTTTGTTCTTTGGCCAAGATATCATTTTAGTCTAAGTCAGCAGACTGACAGCTCCAGTCTACAGCAACAAGCAAAGGGGTGGAACAACATTACACCTCATTCATCTATTTACAAAACCATTGTCATATGCCAGGAATCTCACCTTCAGAGGTTTCACAGCACTCTAAGTGTCAAGCATTTCATGTTGCTGCAGTTCAATTATGAATAAGTGTTTTTTATATAAGTACTATAAGTAATTAATGTTTGGAAGTGCTAATAAATTGCAATGTGTCATCTTAAGCTATATTCAAATATGTGTTTTTTTCTGAGCTTTTTATGGGGTGGATCATTTCAAACCAAACTGGCTTCTCCCTTATAAAGGAATGTATGGCCACCTTTAAGGAGCATTCAAGACTCAACAAATGTGATTTTTCTAAAACTAAAGTCAGCAGGAGAAAATGTAACAGTTTTGATTGGTTATATGTGGTAAGCTTGATAAATTTGTCAAGCATGAGGAAACAAATTATAAATGTTAAATGACAGTAAAACTTATCAACATATGATGTAGCTTCTCTAAATACTCTGATGATGTCCTTTCCTCTTCATTATGTAATTTATAATTAGTTCACTGTTGTTTTTAGGTCAACAAGCAATGTGTGAGTGGATTTATAATCCACAGACACAGATAAATTGTGTTTGTGTAGTTAACATAGCAAATAAATAATTTTGGAAATATTTAAACTGAATGTTGACAACTATATTGGCACAAAAAAGGTATAAATGTAAAAATGTTAATTCCATGCTTATCATTAAAGTGAATGCAGTAAGATTTTAGACACTTACACTGGGGAAAAATGAACATTTAAACCAGGAGAAAAAAACAAACTACTTTTAAATCATGAAGACTTCAACAGAACAGTAAGTTCACGTGTACAGGTGCGTCTCTATTACCAGCCAAAGCAAAACATGAGAAAGGACGCTCCGATAAGAGCAGCAACAGCATGCCGAACCTCAGTGGTGGCATGCTGAGGAGTTAGATAGAGGCGAAACCAGAATGCAGCTGCTAGTCCAAACACCTGACAGGCGATGAAATTCACCTGTGCAAGCAGATAAAATACATAACGATCATAATATTAAGTGTTTTATATGTCCATAAGCAACAGCAAAGTTCTTGAAGTTATAATAAAACCAAAAGTGGAGTTAAAAAGAGTCATAATTCTCAATTTTTTAAAAGCTTTGGATCCGTCTTACCCAACTCACGTCTAAAACCCCAAGAAACAATTAGCTTACTTGTTACTGATCAGGATGATGCGATAAAGTTAAGATAATTACTTAAATTTAACGTAAGACAGCTACATCACAACCCAAGGAAACGCAATGACTACCTGTTAAAGTTTTCCAGGACGAACGCATCATATTTAGATGATTGATATCACTGATCACTTACCTGATCCAATGGGACTCCCACCAGATCACTGAGGGGATTTAACAATGATGATCCAGTGGTTTTAAACTCGGTGTCAGTGTTTTCGTCCATTCTGCATGATGTGGTTCCTTGTGACTCAATCACCGCCTAAGTTTCGAGAACCAAACATTGCCAAACATTACAGGTGAAAGCGTCGCGTCCTGGCACTCTGCAGATATCAGGAGTGCAGCATCTTGAAGGGGGTTTGAGTCAGAAGTCGAAGACAGAAACTAAGCGATCACTTCCTCTGAGAAAGTTGGATGGAGTTGGAGCAGATTGTCAAGGCGGGGTTGCTGGAGCTGTCGGCGAGGCGTGTAGACGGAGCTCATTGGTGTGGAAATCTCAACCTCCCACAACTCAAATCAAAGTCAGACAATGTGCACACATGCACAACGTGTGCATTTATACTTTGGAAAGAATAAAGCGTCCCAGAGCAAGGAAAAAGTACGATTTATTAAAAGGACGATTAACTTGTATTTATTATGCTTCAGTTAATGCTTTCATCCTCCAATGTATGTAGTTAATTATTTGTGTTGCGATTTCTTTCTCATTGGTTAGGTTTATACATATAATTTCAGGAAAAACAGTTTTGGGACTCCACTCCCTTCTCAAAGCACAAAATTTACCACTACTCTTTTTGCTGCCTACAGTGTTTACCTTTTTGTCAGTATAGAGCGCCACCTATTGAGAATTAATGTTAATGTTTTGCATTAAGAACATAGTCACATAAAACAAGAAAATCGTCACATTTTGCTGTGTGCACATTTTACACATTCTCCTGTCCTTGAAGCTTTTGTCGTTAGAACAATAGAAAAATATACATACAGACTAAAGATGTCCGTATCAAAGTACACCAAATGTATTGTAAATATAGCTCAAGATAAAATCAAGTAAAAATGATAAATAAAAAGAATACGTAAATCAATAAATGACAACATTTCCAAATCTGACTTTTAAGTTATTTGCAATGAATTGGCCTATTTAACAGTGGATTTCTTTCTTTTCCAAAGTATTTAAAAGATTCAAATAACTGCTCGCTCTCGCGTCCTCTAGTTTTGGTTTGACGTTTAAGTACGCGTTTTGCAATTGACCAATTGGTACTGCGCAACTACGGTGGAGTTTTCTCATTGGTAGAACTAGTACAAAGAAGCGGTTAAACGAAGGCGTGACCCGTCGTTTACGCACCCAATCGCGTGTCCTATGCAAATATAATTTAAAAATTCCCCGGGAAATCTGAGTTTCGCGGGAGGGCCCTTCGCGCGAAAACTGCATCCCCTCATTCATTGTCAGCTTCCTGGAGCCATTTTCAGTTTGGCTGCAGAGAGTTTAATGTCTATCTCAAAATCCAAAGCATCTACCTTCCATCAGACGACAATATAAGGTCAATCACAGCCAGATGGACAGCTGAGACTTTGATCTCACGTTCGCCGTGCATATTTCTAAGATAAACGCGGCGAATTAGCTGGAAAACGAACTTAAACTAAAGGAGGGACAAAGGACACCAGAGTCCACAACGATGAGAAGATGCGTCCCAGCAGCCCCGGAAAAAGTCATAATCGCAGGGGTTGGTGGCTCTTCGCTGGACAAAAACGCAGTTTTAACAGCACTGTCCGATCGGTTCACCTCTAATCTGCCCACTGCCACATATATACAGATCATAACATCATCGCCGTGCGTTTCGCAGACCTCCAATGTCTGCCTGTCCGATCCTCCATCGGCCAGTTTATACACCACTCCAAACGGAACACATGGAACCGAACAGCGACCCACGTTAGGACGACCACCGGTAATATCATGCAGACCATTTGTGAATAAATAGCTTTAACCGAAGAGAGAGAGAGCAAGGCGTCCGCTTCCTTACTTTAGCATAGCTAAAGCAGCTTGCTATTGCGTTAAAGTGACTACAGATCAAGTATACTACCACATCTCCCGTGTTCTTAAGGGGTCTTTTCTGTGTCAGTTGTGTTCGTGGCCTTTTTGCATGGTTGTAAATGCGTTTAAACTGGATTGTTATTCTTAACAATTTAGCTTTGACCATATTTGGTGGTCATGCATGCATGGAGAAGGTCAGTGTAACTTGCAGCTGGTCTGGTTTTGTAATTATTTGCATATTCAGTGTGTGTATCGAGTATTACAAATGATGATTGTGTGTCGTGTAAATATGACATAATACACATGTCGAGGCCCTGCGCTCGCGTTTTTGTAGTGGATGGAGGGGGAAGGGTTGCTCAGGTTTTTCTCCTTCGGTAGCTGTAATCGCCATGAAATCCTTATGGCCCCCAACCATTTGGTTGCATTTTTTAAACTTACATTGGTGTAGTGAGCGCTTATTTAAGCGAGAAGTTTGTAAATAAGTATTATTGAAGTTTAATTTCGGCATGTACAAAAAAATCCATATTTATTCCTGTATTCACTTTCTCCGCTAAATTCATTTGAGGTGTATAAAATTCAGTGATTAAGATATTAAGATTCATTTCCATCATGCAAGTGAACTGTTGGTTGTGTTTAAGGTTATATGACGTGTGAATAGAAAATATTGTTGTCCTTCCTCTCTTGTGGTGTAAATAAGTGTCCAATTCACCACTCGGCAAATGTTTTATGCTGCATTGTTGTTTTTTTTTCGAAAGCAGGTAAAAAGTGTTTGTGACGTTAAATAGGTTTGACTCCAGCTGCTTGCGTCATTGTTTGGTCAGGGTTAAACGTTTGGTCTACACCACAATACCAAATGAATGGCGTTAAATAGCATTTCTATGAAAGCTAATATTGCTCCACATTAAACATTGTTCCTAATATCATCCCACATTGTTTTTTTTTAACCGTCTTTCCAGCCTCTGAAAAGTTGACTAATACAAAATGGCATTTTACCAGCTTATTATTCAGCTTATGTATAAACAAGATCTTTCTCCACTTGAGAATTTAGTTCAAATCAAGTCTCTGTCGCTATGAAATGCTATCAGGTACTTTATTATAGTTTTCTCACAAGTGAATATTTTTTATCACCTTTTGGTGTTTTGTAAAATCAGCTTGAGCTCTTGGTCGAACCAATAAAGGACTAAATATAGTTTGAGTGATTTGGCTCTTCATAAAGGAGTTTTAAACCTTTTCTGTTTGCTCCATTAAAAGCAACACATTTTCTAGCGCAAAATGGCTGTTCAGACAGTCCACACAACTCAAGATAAAGGTGATGGAATGTGGACAGGTGTGTGTACAAGTGCCTTTTTAAATCAGGATAGATTCCTTTAAAGTTATTATGGGCAAATGTTGTGATTTGTTTGCTTTTATTAGAAATGACATTACCATAGCTTGTTTTTGCATTGTTCTATGTTGCTTTAGTTTTGCATGTTATATTTACCCATGCATGGAAAACAAAAACTTACCTGTCTTTTATACCTCTGTTGAATGTGAGTGTCAAGAATGATGCAGGATAAGTTAAAAAAGCCATTTTGCAATATTTTCACTTTGACATGTT
>JAZGTI010006206.1:0-23849 GCA_036877585.1 Botia kubotai | reverse complement strand
AACTGTAAGATCTGTGATTTATCTCTGGCTGTGCCTCATGCAACAATTTGCGCTCTTGAAACAGGAAAATGAATTGGCTTACAAGATGGAGGTCATCCAGGTCTCTGGGGTGTTCTGCTTATGCTGCTTGTAAACTACCCCACTACAAATGAACTCCAGCAGTAAGCAGCACACATATTACATGGATGATTTCATTCATTAGGTTCAAATTGGCTTATGCAGACTCCCTGCTTTACACTCCCAAAGCTGATGTGATGTGGTATTAAAAAATGGCACATCTGTCGACTCGATTTAATACTTCCTTGACTCTTTCAAAGGGGAACTCCAAAGAGTTCTGCATCTGTAGAGCTCACTGCCTGTGCTGGAGGAGCTGAAGTAGAGTAGTGCCTGTTCCGAGCTGTCATGTGGGGACGTGACGGAAATTAGACCGCAGTTACCTCCATCATTACCTTATGCATATACATCCACATTGCTTAGACTTCACATGCTGTATGGTTTGACCCTTTTGCCCTTTCTCCAACTGAATCCAGAAAATGCGTTTGCAGCAACAGACGGAGCGGAAAATGGGTTTACCCGCGACTCCCGAGCGTTAAGTTAAATTTGTATTTTTTTACAGGGGAATGTTTTTATTTTTCGTTTATTTACGTTCGTATTTTTGTTATTTATGTAAGCTCCTCTCGTGTTCCACGTTTCGTCTCGTTATACTATTGAACGGAATGTTCGGAGCAGCTTTGACACCGCGGAACACCTTCGGCTGATGCTCTTTTATGTTCGAGTTCCGCCGTCGCGCACCTCGGCGCGCCGCCCCATTGTGCCGCGCGTTTTAATTTGGATAAAGCATTGTGCGGCTAATAGAAAGGGGAAATTTTAACGGTAGGGCTCCACGGGAACATGGACTGCAGAGGATAAATTGTGATTTCAGTGCTCAGGGAGGAGGGAGATTTCGAGAGCGGGGAATCAGATCTGCTTAAAACGAGAAAGGAAAATAATGAAAAAAGAAATTGAGAGAGAATGGAATGGATAGACCGGGCGCAGAAAAGTTAGGCTTATCTGCTCGCAACAGCAGGCATGAGCACACAGCGTAACGGCACGTTGCGGTTTGCACTGGAGACCTGCCGGGGTTTAAAGTGATATCGGCTGTCTCAGGGTCAGAGTTCTGACGCTTTTTTATGGTCATTTTCCAAATCCTTAAAAAGAGGTGCTGTGGCCAGATAGAAGCACTGCCAAGAAAGGACCTATGAATGTAGATATAGTGCCTAGACAATGTCCTTCTTTGTGGTCCCAGAGTTATTGTAGTCAACAGATTGTGTGTCAACATAATCTTTGGTCGTGTGGACAGAACTGTGCTATGGCTGACTACAATGCAGGCAGAGCTTAAGAGAAATGATGTTTCCAAGGCTACAGCGGAACTGGAAGTGAAGTGAACCATGTCAGAACTGAAAGGCACAAACAAACGTATTCCTGTGCCTGTAGTGTTTCCATAGCTCAACTGGTATACAATGGTGCTTGCAACAGCAAGGTGATGGGTTTAATCCCAACATATTCAATACACAATTAGTATTATTACAGTCGTGTGGCCTATAAAGGATTTCAATAAATAAAGGATTCATTGAAATGTAAGTGCACAGTATAATCAGAACCGCCAACATTAAAAAGTACAATTTTTTTTAAATTATAAATAACATGGCTTGTTAAAAAGGTATCTTGTTGCAATTATTCTCGTTGTATAGCGAATGCATATTTCATTTGAACAATTTCTTCTCCAATGGGGCAAACTGCCTGAGAATAAGAGAGATGATATCGGAGAGAGAGACAGTCATTACCGCATTCAAAACGTTGCACTTGAGCACTGCGCTTTTTTGCACAATATGATCCCCCCAACTGCAAAGAGGCAATTACAAGAGCTGATAGTTATTCTTCCTCTCACAGCACGCGCGGATTCACTTCTAAAAGCACACAGTGTCCTTTATATTATTTCAGCGGGGTCGGGGGCCAGACCTGCTGGGTGAAAGTTATAGCGATGATAGCTTGTTGCGAGGCAGGGAGAAACGAAAGCCATTTGCGTTCGCAGTCACTTATTCTACCCCCCGCGTCTTGTTTTCTTCCTCCAGGTGAGATCTGTGCGTTTAAGATTCATGGGCAGGAGGCCCCATTTGAGGCAGAGGTGTTGAATAGGACGTCGGGCGAAGGGGTGCTGAGGGCTCGGGGCCCCGTGGACTGTGAACAGCAGAAGGAATACACCTTCATCATTCAGGCCTATGACTGTGGAGCCAGCCCAAGTGGAGCCAACTGGAAGAAGAGTCACAAGTGAGTAGACGATAATTCTGGCTAAACATCAGATCTGACCTTGAGTTAAGGTAAGGAGGTGTAGATAATCTATCCATGGTGGAAAAACCAGGTCATACCATTTTAAGGTGGTCTACCAGCCCTAACCAGCTTGACTAAGATGGCCACCAGCCAGGAACCACATAAAACCAGCTAGCATCTGACGATGGTTTAAGCGAGATTTTCCGGCAGCTCTGTTGTCAATCTACTTTAAATAGTTTACGATGAAAGCTAGTATTAAAAGTAGTAAAAGTTGAAGGAAGAGGGGCAAAACCTCACACCGCCTATCGTTTAAGCATATCCAAAAACATTTCGGTACACATTGTGCTCTTTTGTACACATCAAACCTCTTTGAAATATGTAGTAAGTTACGCCGTCCTGCTGTGCAAATGATCAATCTGTTTAATTCATTCTCTCATTATCAAAGTTAAAAGCAGTGTGAGGCTTTGTACGCTTTTCAGAAGCTTTTGAGGCAGAAACGCAGAGAGAAACCGCTGAACCAATCACAGCGCTGACAGCTAACCAGCTAACCCATTATCTATTTCCTGTGGAGTTATTTTTAGAAAAAACATTGTCTGATGTCTGTTCAGTTATCCTCAGGTAACCTCTGATCATTATTTTATGTAATTGTACATTATTGTACAGTGACCTACATTTTTAAGTATGATGCAAAAAAACGTAATTTTAAGAACTTTAAAGTGGGTTTGGCAACATCTGTGTCACTTTAGAATAGAAGCTGATTTACAATAGAAGCCGGTTATAAAATATGAATGTCATTTTAAGGTTCCTTTATATGTTTATCAAATTTGGCATCGACAATAACTATAGAAAAATTACTGTGGCACTAGCATGCTATATGATCAGATATAACATTTACACAATAAAACATAATATACCAAAATATTTTCATTGTACTTCATAAAATACCACAACACTACCATCAATGATAGAAAATGTCATTATTATGCTGCTTTTTTCAACATAAGTCAACGTAAATGAATAGCATTAAACTTAGCATGCAGTTGCAGAGCAGACTTTAAATTCAACATTAATCTCACTCACTCTTTCTCTCACTCTGTCCCTGGAAGCACTCTAGGATATGAGCTGGTAGTCACACACACACACACACACACACACACACGCCAACACATAAACGCAAACACAACCTTCAGTCTTGCTACACACTCAGTTCTGGCTGGCTCTGCATTGATGACCCATCATGATGTTTACAAAGTTGCCGAAAGCTCCATATGCAGCCAGCAATTTCTCCTACAACAGCAGCTCTGATGAAATGCTGCAGTGAGCTCTGCTTCAGGCACCTTGTGCTGGGAGAGAGTGAGAGATGAAGCTTTTGATTTCACAGCTTGGGTCATTCTGATGAATGTCTCAAGACATGGAGATATGCTGGGCTGTGTGTGTGTGTGTGTGTGTGTGTGCAGGAGAAATCACAGTGTAAAGGACCTCAGTGGGATCATCTAAACGCAGGTCCCATTAACTTAATGTCTCAATTTAGGAAGACGTATGACAACACAAGAATTTATGAAGTAAACTCTGAAACTGAGTGCAAACTGTGGCAACCGGAGGCAAATTTTATGATCACAAAAGGAATTAAACTTGCGTTATTAAATCTGGCTGTATTTTGTTTTTCCCTTCATATATACACTGTTTTTACTAAGGCATAAATCTATAAAATCTATTAAAAAGTGATTTTCCTTTCTGCCTTTTCTTCTTTGACATCCTTTCATCACGTTTTGTTTTTTAAATTAAAACACTGATACGTTTTACATCAACACAAATATTTACCCTCCGAGGTGAATTCTCAGTTGCATACACATAAATTAATTTCTCTTTATCCTCACATGTCGAGCTGTTCTCAGTTCGCAACAATTCACTAATCAGAGGTGTCGTATCTGCACCTCGGGTCTGTTAGCGCTTCTCTTTAATAAAGTTAGCGTCTCACCTGTTCCTCACCCTGACTGCTTGTTGTTTGTTCCTCTCACTGGTTCCTCCCCCTGACTGCTTGTTGTTTGTTCCTCTCACTGGTTCCTCACCCTGACTGCTTGTTGTTTGTTCCTCTCACCGGTTCCTCTGCAGGGCGGTGGTCCACATCCAGGTGGATGATGTAAATGAGTTCTGTCCCGTGTTCAGGGAGTCTCAGTACCACGCTACGGTAACCGAGGGCAAGATCTATGACAGCATCCTGCAGGTGGAGGCCTGGGATCAGGATTGTTCTCCACAATACAGCCAAATCTGCAACTACGAGATTGTTACCCAGGAGACACCTTTCGCTATTGATCGCAATGGTGAGACTTCAGATGCATGCACACCAATGTACACCACCCGGCTAACACGTTTAGGTTAAAAGGACGTTTTTCCTAACATTTTCCTAATGTTTCCATTAGTAACGAAAATGTTAACGGCGTTATTTTGAACGTTCTAGCAACATTTAAAACAGCCAGGTTTTTTAGATGTTGTATTAACAGTATTGCATGGCTAAAGTAACGTTACTTTAAACGTTACTTTACTTTAAGTAACTTTTTAAATTCTGTAACATTTATAAAATGTTCCACTAACAATTTAAGAATAAGTTATTGATATGATATATAACGTTAAAAAACTAACTGCTGTGATACATAACGTTAAAAAAATGTACTGCTAACGTTACTGCAGGAACATTTGGTAACTTTAAGAGAACTTTAAGCAACCGTTGGTCTGAGAACGTTCCTTGTTAGCTGGGCAGTGACATGTGGCATTACATTTCTTCATTATTAATCATTAGTCAAACACTCCAGACAAACAACACAAATGTAATTATGGTCTTATTCAGTGAGGTGTAGCTATAATTTACCTGAGCACAAATGTCATTAAAACAGGCTGAAGTGCAGATTTTTATGCATTTTGATTTGACACCAAAAGTAATGTCACAGTAGGATGAAAATATTGCATTTGTTTTCACTGGTTTGAGCAAATCAGAGTGTATAAATAAGGGATGTAAAAAAATGTGTAACTTTTACATTTTAAATGCAAAATGAATGAATCTTAACAAACCCCACACTGAATCATTGAATACACGCGCACACACACTTCCTGTCTTTCTCACTGCTTGTGGCTATTTTGGCGAGCCTAAAAATGATGCCAAGACGCAAATCATTTTCTCACCTTCATGCTTCACCTGTAATTTCTTTCTTAGGTGCGAATAATGATTGAATTTGATCCAATTTTAGCTTCCATTTACTTAATTCCATCATTCACAAGCCCAGAAATGATGTCTTATTTTGTTATCGTTGAACGCGTGAATGAATTAAATGGTTCATTGGCCAGTTAGACTGTCAGAGCTCTAATCTTGGATCCGAGCAGCCAGGCAGTTTCAGACATGCCAGCAACATCTCTGTTAAACCGGAGGTGCGAGAACGATAGGAGAAACAGATCGGCCTGTCTGCAGCCTTCACATGTCCTCTGGTGGGTGTCAGATATCTCAGGGAGCTGCTGTTTCTTTCATGGACTCAAGACAAACTCCAAATGCCTTCCTCACTCGCTTTCTCTTGCCTCTTTGGGTCCTGCCAGTGTCTGCGCTGCGACTGGCATCGATTGGGCTCAGTTAGTGCCAAGCCAGTGCGGAGTGATACATGACTCGCCAGAGTGAATTGTGTTCCGAGGGCTTTTGGCTCTACTATTTACTGTGGATCAGAGGGCAGGATGAGTTATTAAATACAACAGGCCCACTGGCACTGAGGTCTCCATGGCGAAGAGATGGGGTGGCAGAGCTGTAGTGAAGGTAGTGCTGAAACACAGAGTGATGAAGTTAGGGTGGAGGCAGGAAAGCTGAAATAAGAGGGGGAGAAAGGCAGATCGAAAACACAGAAGATTGTCTGTGAATTGAAAGACAGAGAGAGGAGGACAACTCCAAATGTCATTTCTGTGCCCCTGACAGACAAAGCAGGAGGGAATTTTGCTGGCTGTTCGTAGGATTATTTCAAAAGAAACTGAGCAATATATTCCCTTTACAGAGATTTTGGCATGTTTTTTTTTAATGTTGTACACTGATCTTTCACAATAAGTCTAAAATGACTCATTTTGACCATTTGCTTAAACTGGGATTGGAGAACGTATTAAAATTTACAACAACAACAGACTTTACCTGTAATAAATTTGTTTAGCAACTTTTGACTTTTTGGGTGGAAATACCTCATGATGTATTTCAAATCCTGAGGTCATTTACTAAAGGTCTTATTAAAGCTTTATTTGATGTCAGTTTTGTATGGAATATACTGCATATATATTTTAATCTTTGATAGTTAGAGGTGCTATAAATGATTTATTAATGATAATTAACCGTTGAATGTTGGTGTGGATGATTTTACCGTTGTGGCTGTTGTAACCAGAGATGGAGCAGAAAAGCAGCAGGACGTCATCGCTGTGTCATCAACAACAACAGACGCATCATCGCACGACAAACTGACAACTGAATGTGTATGAACTTATGTGAAGTACCACAGTGAGTCTCAGCCTTCTGATTCACGTACATTATATAAGACGCCCTGTGAATGTGCCGGATGATTGACAGGCACAAACCACTGCCTGCGGTCACATTTTTACTGTCTAGAGAGTCCCGGGCTTTCACACAGACAGATGTGATATTTCAAGACAGTTATTTCAATGAGGTCTGTCAGGTAAAATGTAATACATTCATGCACCTTGTAAGTTGTATGATTACTGTGGGTAAAAACAGGTGACGGATATTGTCCATTCATATGTTTAAAATGTAGCAGTGCCCCATATAATTTGCTTTTCACTTAAAGCAGCAATCTAGCGCCATCGCTGTTTGAAACGTAGAATTGCAGGTTGCTTCATGTACTTCACGTTTAGGTCAAATGAGGCAAAACTGACATTTTAAATGATAAATCATTATTATAAACTTGCTATTGTGAGTCAGGGTAAGAAAAGGAGAGCATTTTGAACAGCAGTCTGTTATGTACTCGCTCATAACTGATTTTTGTGAAGAAACGTTATTATCAAAATGCATTAAGAATGGATGCTGATCACTGGCATGAAATTAATTTAAATTTTTCCTGTTTTATTAAAAGAATCATATGGGTGACTGACTATACTACATGTATGTAAAAATGTATTTATCACACTGCAGGACCATTGAAAATAACGATGAGGGCAAAATAGATAAATAAACAGGGTGAAATAATGAGCAATATGAGAACCTAACATAAATTAATATCTAAAATAAATCAGTTAGTTACCCACATATTGAGACAAGATTTGTATTTGAGTTCTGTACCACTGTAACTACAAAACTTCATAATTCTTTGAAGAGCTATGCTTGGTTTCAAAAAGACCAGCCACGCTGTCAAGGAGAGTTATGTAAAAACAACAAGTAATAAATGTGTATTTTCAAGTGGTCATGTCTCCAGTTTGAACTGCCCATGCAGCGATGCAGACAGACCGAGGACACGTCTTTAAAGATTCCCTTGACTGTCTCTTTCTCTCACTTTCTGTAATCACACTCTTGGCTTTATCTGTGCAGCACAGACCCATTGAGAACTCACTGCAGGAGAGCTGCTGTACTTCAAAACATCCTGCCACTCAGTCATATTGCCTGACATTAACAGCAGTAATCCGCTTTAACAACTGCACTGCTTCTTTAACACAAATACACACACACAATTTTAGGTCGTAAGAATGTTTCCCTAACGTTTCCAGTAAGTAACGAAAATGTTTAAAAAAATTTAAGTTATGGGAACGCTCAAAACATCCAAAAAGTTGAATAAAGGAGCATTTAAAAAGTTTGGTTATAAGAACGTTATTAAAATATTTTTCAAATTCCGTAACATTTTTTAAATGTTTTTGATATCATATATAACATAAAAAAAATTCTACTAACGTTAATTCCAGAAGTTTATTTTCATAACTTTGAGAGAACCTTTAGAGAATGTTAGCCAACATTCTAAGAACATTCCCTGTTAGCTGGGCAGGCACTTGCTTCCTCCCACACACCTACCAGTGATTGCTGAAGTGCGGGTTTGAGGATTGATGCAGACCTGGTCTGGGAACCCAGAGCGACTGACCTCTATTCCTCTCTTCAGTCTCCTTGACAGTGCGGCTGGTCTCATTGAAATGCAGCCAGCAGGTAAAAATAACCACAGGCCCGCAGACGTGCGAGAACATCAAACCGCTAGCTGCTTGTACAGCCTCAGTTGAACTCTGTCACCATGGCGTGCGTTCTGACTAGCAGTCATCTCTCGAACATCATCCCTGCTGCCTATAGCAACCATCTGAGCCAAATGTTAAATCACACCTGGGCTAACCGTTTTAGGTTGTACAAACGTTTCCAACATGTTATTTTGAAAGTTCTAGGAACGTTGCAAGCATCCAGTTTTTTAGACACATGAACCTTATTGCTTGGTTATAAAAACATTCAAAGCTTTTATATGTACCTTAAGAATAACGTTTCTGATATATGATAAATAACATTTAAAAAAAGTTCTGCTAATGTTACTGCAAGAATGTTTGTGATAACGGAGAGAACTTGTAGAGTATGTATGCCAGTCTTCTGAGAATGATAACTGTGAGCTCAGACACATCCATCCTGTGACAAAATGTGCTCATTATACAGACAACAAGAAAGCGAGGGGAGAATTTGTGTTATTATGCCTCTTTAACCTGGAGCTTTATCTATACAAGTGAAAGATCTGCGGTCCGTTGGCATTTGTCAGCCAGCAGTTGCTGGCGCCTCCGCTGTGGTCTAGATGCTGAGCAAGTAGAGCGCGCATCACTAAAAAGCTTTTGAGAGCTGCTCTGGCTTCCTGCCAGAGGTTAGGGAGTCCGAGCGTACCTTTGGCTCTTAACTGATAAAAGAATGACTCATACACGGATGTCAGATCTCTACATCACGTCTGCACAGAGGTTGTGCCACGGGCCCGTGTTAGTAATGACTGATTATGTTTTGTGCGTCTTGATTGATGAAAAGTGCATCCTACTTAGATAAAGCCAGGCATTTTTCGTTTGATGTCTGCTGTTCATGTGTTTGAGGTGTGTGTTGTGGAGCACAGGATGGTTCCTGATGCGTTACAACAATCTCATTCATTTTCTTCATACAGGCATTGATTTGTAATGACGAATAAACCCTTTTTAGAAAGATGTATCTTTCCTTTATTTTTTTAGATCTTTAAAAGATTACTTTGTGGTGAAGTAGTACACTACCCATAATCCCCAGCGAGTTCAACCAATCAGAGAAGCCATTGTTGTCATGGAAGAGTCAACGCAAAAGAACAATTTACCAGTGATAAATGTCAAAGTTCAAACTAGCCAACATTTGTAACTCTTTTATTTATAACCTGACAGTCCCACCAACCGTACATTGTTACTTGCTATAAATCTAGATAATGAACCATAACAGAGCCTTTGAAAATGTAAAATAAGCGATTAGATATAATTGCTATATTCTAATTAGCGCCACTGAAAACCTCCTTTGCAGATACAATCTGTAATTGCTGAAACAGGGACATTTACACACTCAGAATTAAGTTTGGTGATTGAAAACATTTGGCCAGAGTCGTTGTATGAGAGCTTAATTATTGTTTAAAAGCGTATGCTGTTGTCGTGTCGCAATCTGGCAGCTGCAAAATGTACAAATTACTCTTTTAAGTTTCTCAACATTCCTCTCGGTGTGTCTTTAATTTTATTTTACTAATTCTCTCACACGTCTACGAGCCTCTGCGCAACTTAATTCTCTTTCCGTTTCTCTTCCCCGCAGGCAACATCAGAAACACCGAGCGACTGAGCTTCGACAAGCAGCAGCGCTACAAAATCATGGTGACCGCGTATGACTGCGGCCAGAAGAGGGCAACAGAGAGCGTTCCCGTTCACATTGATGTGAAGCCAGTGTGCAAGCCTGGGTGGCAGGGTGAGCAGCTAATTACCCCACACTATATTGCCCTGACATTCACTGTCGTCTTATTTCCTGCACCAGATCTGTTCGCTAGTCTTTTATCAGGAGTCTGAATCAGGTTGTAGGTCTAAACAGTGGCGGTATGAGGGGAGGGGACAAACCGCTTGTAGAAACCTACAACAAATCGCAGCCTAAAATAGCAAATAAACGTCCTGCTTTTCAGTTAAACGACCCAGATGCCATTTTGAAAACATAATATCCCGTGTAATCTAGCATGCACAAAAAAGGATAAAAAGCATTTTGTTGGCCATTTTTTTGAGCTAAAGAAGTCAAATCTATGATGCCATTTTTGTCGGATTTCTGATTCAAAATATTTTATTTAAATGCAACCCTAGAAAAAGGTACTTGTATGCCTGTTTCCAACATAAAACTGAAACAACACTGAAAAACAAAAATTCCTGTTGGTAATAGTCTCGGTTAATGTTGCAGGACACTTCATTGCATTTTAGTGGCATTTTTCGGTATCACCTGTGGAATACGGGAGCAAATGGCTGTGCAATTTCCCAGGAAAAAGAGCCACACATGCCCAAGAGACTCTCGTGTATCTAAGTACTGTTGTGATATTCAGAGACAATGTTTTTCTTGTAGACCTAATGACTTGTGGCGTTTTCCAGTTTTTGTGACTTAAGTCTCCAATTCTGGCTGTGAAACAGGCAGTATGGGGACTCGGTGGAGCAGTGTGTTTTCAGGGACCCCGTGATCTTATGTTCTGTTCTCCGCTCTTCTGTGGCGTACACTGTTAGTGGTCTTAACTAACGCATCGATATCCGTGGACTCCCTCTTCCCACAGGGACTGCGCAGTAGCCTCAGTCCGCAGCTAGCCGCACACACTAGCACTTGCTTCCTGGCCAGGCGGGTGCTAAAGGAGGCAAAAGAGTTTCCAGCACATTCACAAAATTAACTACTAGTGTGATAGATGAACTAAGTTATTAATCGATTTACTGACGTGCAGAACTCGTATTATGCGTAAAGACGTTTTTCTTTTTATGTGTGAGTTTTAATCAATACATGAACGCCAGAGGAGGCGGACGTCACGCCTGCTTTAGTAAACTGACCACTAAGAAGGATATTAATGAAATGACACATCATTTGTTGCAGTGTAAAATGTATCTGAAAAAGGTAAAAGGGAGAAAAACATAAAGTTTTCCTCCTTCTGCATAAATCTTAATCGGCTATTAATACAACTCGGTCAGTATTGGTTGACGTAACAACAGAAAGGTTCTCCGCAGAAAGAAGCCAGAACAGCCAATGAGAAAACTGGGATTTTGAAAAAAAAGGTTTGTTATTTTATTTATAATCTATATGAAGCACACTGGTTCTTTGCTTTTAGTGATCTGGGAAAACATGTTCTGTGCATTTGGGTCTTGAGCGCCAGCGGTTAGTGAAGCACAGACAGTCCGCACTAAAACCTTCGTCAGAGAGCAACGGTGCGTGCTTGTTTAAAACGGTTTAATTTGCCAACAGTAACATTTTTGTTTAGAATTTCCCAAAAGTTCTCAAAAGCTACGAAGATTAGCTTTGTAGATTAGCTTGTTTAACTACATGTTTTTAAAGCCATCCATATATTTCGAGACTTTATTTATGGTTACGCAAACTTTTATAATTAAAATCTAAAATAACATTCAAACTGAGTCCATCTATTTCTTACAGGCACAAAGTGTATATATGCACATTCTGTGTACAAACAGCACAATACCAGTGTCATTGTAAAATAAATGGTTCAATCAATATGTCTTTTGCGGTCAGGCGTGAGTGAGCATTAAACGTTTAGCATTTATAAATGATTCACTCTACATTCTTTGTCACATCTGCACCGCACGAGTGATTTCTGCAGTGAGAGAATCTTACCGCACAATCCACCGCAGTGTAAAAAAATGCACAGTGCTGTTCACAAGAACACTGCAGTGGAGGGCATGTCGACGTATCCCACAATCCACCTCGAGAGCATCACGCTCGGCTTTCACAAAAAGCTCAAAACATGACAATGGAAACATACAATTTCTTGAAATTTCTACACATTTCTTGAAATTTCTATTTCTTTCAATACAGCACACTTTGTTTGTCTGTAGCTGTGTGCGTGAGGGAAGGTACACAGAAGCTTGTTTGTTTTTTAAGGGGCTCATCATTGTAAAAAGTTTGGGTACCGCTGCTACATGCTGCTACATTTTGCTGTTATATTGAAAAGTGTACACCTGTTACTTAATTTGGTTTTTGCTCAATGAACAAAAAGAAACAGTGGGACCTAATTAGACAGGACCATGCAAGAACAGATTAATTATAAGCAGGAACAGTGAGTACCTCCTCAGCGTTAAACTCCACATGTGGGCGTGTGCCAAATGAAACTCGTTGTGCTTGGATGGAATAGTTGACGTCAACGCTGCAGTGGAAACATTGTCACAATGACAGCTTGACGACAGCAGCTCTCCAAAGTGAAAACGTTGTTGTAGGCCTGCAGTACATTATTGTGTTTATTTAGCACTTAGATTTAGCAATTAGATTACTTTAATATTATTAGTTACATAACTACTTTAAAGTCATCTTGGTCTCCCCCAGAAAATTACTGAAGCCCCTTAGTGGACCCCCGTGTTTTAGAACCCCTGTGCTAGATACTTTTGTTTTGTATTGACCCTAGTATTATTTTTTATATTTTTTGTCTACATGACCGATACCTCTTACGTATTCTGCGATAATGGATCCGTTCTAAACAGCGCGCCGGCAACGCTTTTGATATTATTCAATTGGAGGATAAAGACAAGGCAGCTTTTTTTCCACAGTTTACCTTCTGTCACACATCGATTGAGGCGTGGAAAATATCTGCAGATAAATTCAATTCGCAGGCTTCAGTTGAGCCATTAACGAGCGGATGTCAGGGGCTGGCAGGACAGATGCGTAATCACAGTCATTTGAAATCGTGGTTAGGGCGTGAAAAAGAGAAAAAGATTGCTACTTCCCCCTCTCTCTCTGCCTCCACACGGAGTTAGACAAAATCCTTCGAAAAAAACAAAAAAGAAACCGCCTTCAGAGTAGCTAATTCAATTCTAGCTCATGTCAAACTTTGTGACACATCCATCAATCGTCTGAGTACAGTAAACGTCGTTTGCACGTTTTGAACATTTCCCAAGGCTCTCTATCGGCACCAACGTTTCAAGATCTTCTCTTGCAAAAATCTCAGTGTTTTAATTGGGAACAAATTCGCCATTTGAACTTTAAATGGAAATCGAATCCCAGGTGTTGTCACGCGTCTCGTCTCTGTGTTCCGTCTTCCTTCGCTCCGGCTTGTTAAGGTGACAGTGATTGGAGTGTGAAGCCGCACTGAGAACAGAATGTTGATTGAACCAATTAGAGGAAGTCTGTTCTACCTGTTTGGAAAAGGAATCTGGTGTGAGGTGACGGATTCAGATGAATAATTACCAAAAGAAAGAAAAGAAGCTCTCTTTGCCAAAGAAGAGACTTATTCCTTGAAAGGGCAGCTTCCATTCTGAGCAGCCCAAAATGTCAGAGTCAAGCGTATTAGATGCAAGTCTTGTAAATCCTCGAACGTTCGCAATACAGTTGTCATATTGATGCGTTGGCGATGTTACAGTACGTCGAGCGTGTCTGTTTGAATTTATCACATACAATGCCACAAAGTTCATGCAAAGCCAAAGCATTTAAAGTACTTTGAAGTTCATATAGAAACAGACAACATGCAGTTTTTACATTTTTCGAAGAAAACTTGAGCGGCGCTTGCCTGCCTAGCTAACAGGAAACATTCCTAGAATATTAACAGCCTGTGAGAGGTTCTCTCAAAGTTATCTTGTTTTTGCAGTAACATTAATAGAATGTTTTTTTAATGTTATATAATCATATGTCAAAAATGGTTCTAAGAACTTTCAAAATAACATTTTTGTAGCTTAATGAAAAGTTCTTGCAACCTAAAATTGTTAGCCGAGTGTGCACAACTAACTGTTAAAAACATGTTGTGTTTGTAATGTTGTAAAATGTGATGTTAAAAAATTATTAAAAATTCCCCAGTTTCTTCCTCACATTATACTCTAGCTGTTTCTCTTGATCTTGTTCCGCTTCTCAGATTGCCACTTAGTTTTGCGTAGCTCTAATACCACGGCCAAAATTCCTTACTCTGGCGGAGCATTTTTCTCTTTTTCCCTCTCCTCAAAGACACCCTGTTTCTTACGGGGTCACTGCTTTTTCTGGGGCGCAGGTATCATCTAAAACATGATAGTTCTTTAAGATGTGCTGACAGTTGCTGGCAGGCTGCTACGCCCAGAGAATAAGCAGTCATTGGCTGAGGGATTGCATGGCCTGCGTTGTCAGTGTGATTCATAGGAAGTGAGGTGGAAGTAAGGCCTGAGTGACAATCATGACAGGCATAGTGGAGGTAAAGGGCAACGCTTTCCCCTCGCAACGCTTCCCGCTTACATAAGCATGTAATTGGCCAGTCTCTCTTTGTCTCTGTGACCAAATCCCATCTGTCAGCACTGATCTCTCATCCCTCTGTCCGGCAGCCATCTTGCTGAGCCATCCGCGAGAGTGACGGTTCTCTTATTGATTGCAGAACACATGGAAAACTGCCAATGTCAGTCAGATGAACTCTACAGGTGTGTTCCAGTGGTCTGCATACTGATTATAATAACTGATCATTTCTTATGAAGCAGAGGAGCCAGCTAAGAAATCTTCATCTCAGTTACAACAGTTACTACTGATTACTACTGAGTTGCTACTGATTAAAAAAATCTTTATTTTTATTCATTTTTATTGAAATATGTAACACACATAAAAATGGCGCACAAATAGCACCACAAACATTTGTCTGAATATTATCTTTTAAAGAACATGGAATAAATAGTCTTTATGAATTACATTGTTAATTAGGTTGAGTTGTTTGTTTACATTAACTGTATGAATGAACTGAAAATGAATCAATACATATACTGTAAGAGAGGACAAAGTGTTTACTTACTCTCTCATATTGTACTTCTGTAATGCTGTGGGGGCAATAAAAATGAATAAAAAACCAATGATGTAGCTCTTTGGCACACCTTCGGGAGAAAAGGTTCGAGTCTGGCTTGCGTCCTGATCGACACAGGAGAGGATCAGGATGCAGGAGATGTTTTGTGGGTCACTCTCCACTTCTCATTCTAAAACGGAGAAGTTTCAGAATCCCATAAATTTACAAAGTTCCCCAAGTTACATAATTAGCATTAAATTCATCAGTAAACATCTCAAGGCGACCTCACAGTGGAAACAGCGTGACAGAGATGAGTGTAAGCAAGGTGAACTTCATGGCCACCTAACGCCCATCCACCTGTCACGAACAGGCCATGGGGTCTACAGCGTGTCACCCTGATGCCCCCCCTATTATTTCGTTATGCGCCCTGGAAAACCCAATCTGTTCTTTTAACTTTATCAATTTCTGTGGTGATATTAGTCCCGGCGCCGCGCTGCCTTGACTTTTGGCGTTCGTGACATTTGTGAATGAGCAATGAATGTTTAATGTTGCAGTTAATGTTAATCTTCACCCCAAGGTCTTGAAATGGTCTTTCTATTGAACAGAATGAGTCTGGCCTCTGGCTTTGGTGTGTTTGGATAATCGCGAGAATTATTCACTCTCCGGGGAGCAGATGAGTCATTACACCGCGCACACGCGGCTTCGTTTTGATGCGACGCTTCGCGAGGCTTGATGTTGTCGCACGCGACTTCCCCCGTGATGGCGACGTAAAAGCAGACACGGTACTTCAGAAGCTGCTGTTATGGATCCTCTCTACGTTTTTTGTTTTCCCTCGAAAAGCCTATTTTGTTGCAAATCCCGCATTTTGAAGCGAGCTCTCAAGCCTCTGTGCTCAGTTTTATATGGGGCGGAATGGCACCTCGGATATTTATGAGGAACTTTTTTAAGACCTTTCCTCAAAAGGAGGTAGAGATGGAGGCGTGTGGTACTGTACTGTCGCCCCATTTTATCCACAGCGGTGCTGATGAATAATGTAATATGATATTCAGTTAGGGAATGGGACTGTGGGAACATCTCTCGGCTGAGGCGAATACAAAGCACTCACTTCTCTGAATTATACAGTGAGAGTGTATAAAGGCCAGCGAGAGAGTGAGATGTTTTATCTTGAGGGGTATTCTTACCACAAGCTTCATGTTTTATAAAGAGTACACAGCTAGGAATAACGCAACATGTATGAGCACATACAAAGCATGCGGTGATGTTTAGCCTTGACCATGATCATAACTACATGCCTGTCAAAGTATGATTGTATAGAATGAATAGAAGTAATTTGGTTTGGACTTATTGGTCTTTTGACCTTTGTTTCTTCTACAGTTGATTCAGCCTCCTTATGTTTGTATTGGAAGATAGAGCTCAGATGTAAAAACCTGATATCTGATGACCACAGACGCTGTAGCACCAGCAAAACTTTGATATTAAAACAATAAACCACAAGAGGCTATGCATCACCAACATGTGGCCCATGCTGGCAAAATGAGTCGGAATAAACACATAAAATAATTACAAGCTACAGGCAAAACAAGTAAAACAATTTGGCCAATTTTGGTCTCATTTGAGTTTTTCCCAAAAATGAATTCATTAAGCCTTTATCTAGTGATCTCAGAACTCCAAACAGCAGTTAAACATCTTAAAGCATCTTTATCTGTATGTTTTCTGAGAGGTGTACCTTCCTAAATCTTTCCTTTGTTTTAATAATCCATGAAAAATTGCCATTCTCAATAACTGGTGTTTCAGACAGGTGCAGCTCATTCATTTTTTGTCAGATACCAACACATCATGAATCATTTTTATGGTTTCTTAATGGAGAATGTGAAAATAACAAGAACTAATTTTTGAAAATTTGCTCATTGTGACTCATTTTGCCAGTACAGGTCACAAATTTTAATATTGTTATGGCTGTTATGGGCAACAGCAACAAAATTATACTAATGATCACAATAAGCAATTCGGCCCCCAAGTAAAACCCAAGTTCATTAGCCTAACTGTATGTTTAATGGTTTGAATCAGCTTTGCATTTAATAAAGAGTTTAGTTAATGTGCATTCACAGTTTTATGTATATGGGCTATTTTACAACGGTTTAAAATGCTCATCCAATCAGATTTTAGAATTTTCATGTGAAGTCCACATGAACCAGAAGTTGAAACCAACTTAAGTGTTCGGATGTAATTCAAAGTGAGGATGGGGGTGTGGCTTGTTTTGATTTGATTGGCTACAGAAAAGTCACCCAGGACTGACATCATCATAGTAGATCTGACGTTCCCGAGCGGCAGTACATTTTCAGATTTTGATGAAACAATAATAATAATGGCATACACAAATACATGATTTATAATAAACACTGCAATATTCATAAAAAAAGGAACAGTATATTTTGATTTAATGGTGACTTTTGGAATGGCTGGAAACATTCTATCTGTTTGTGTTCCATTAAAGCTGCTGTTAATGCTTAAATTATGCTTCTGCTAACGTGGGTTTTCCCCACAGGTTGGAACAAGCGTGTGGATTATGAACCTGGAACGGGCAGTAAGCAGCTCTTTCCCAAGATGCACCTGGAGACCTGTGACGGCCCTTTATCTTCAGTGCGAGCCATGGTGGAGCTGCAGACCAGCCACATTGGGAAGGGCTGTGACAGAGAGACCTACTCTGAGAAGTCTCTGCAGAAGCTCTGCGGTAAGGTCAACCTCAGCACAAACAATTCAGCAGTCAGTCTACAAGTGCCTTAAGTCGGTTTCCTAAGCCTAATGGGTTTAATTTGTCATTCTGTACACTTCACAAACGTTCACGTTCCTCTCTCGAAAACCTAGTTTGAACCCCTCACCAAAACCCAAACTTGAACCTTTCGGCATTCCATAAATAATTTTACTGGCAGCGTCCCTGAAGAGGTTCTTTGTCCACATACTGCATGTTTAACATACTGGGTTATAAAACTGTTTTTATGTACCGCAGTGAATCAGTCATTTTAATGAGGGACTCTTTGAGACTGATGCATTATAAAGCCTTTCATCTCCCAAAAATCATTCTTATGTGAAGCACATGAGTGTCTAATGATTGAGGCTCTTACTGATTCATGAGTGTGCCAAATATTCAGTGCGTTGATCTTTTTACCTTCTTGGCTTTCTCCCTCTTATATTTATTCCCTCTTGTTGATGCTTGACCATTTCAATTACTTTGTTTGGAGAAATGAGTTTGAAAATAGACACACACTTGCATTTTTGGCATTGCTGGACACTGTGTGTGGAGACATCATTTATATTTTGGCATTTTGGCAAATTCTTTCATCCAAAGTGACTTACACTCAAGCTGTGTGTTTTGTCAGTACGTGCGTTCCCAGGAAACCAAACCTGTGACTTGGTGTTACTATGTGCTATGCTCCACCAAGTGAGGAACAGGAAAGGAACAGATGAACTGGTAAAATCTACACCTTTGGATAAAAGCAACTGCTTTTCTATTTTCAGTTTTTTCTCGACAGGGTGTTTAATGACAAGGGTCGTTGCCGAGACTTGCGTTTTGCTAGAAATTGCCTGTGTAATGTAATCTCATTGACCCGTACCTTTACGATATTGCTGGAAATGGATTCTCTCAGAAGAGCTCAGACGATCACTTGGAGACGGGCGGTGAATTTATCGTCTACTATCGATTGGCAGAAATGAATATTGCATAGCTTAAAAACAGCACCGCTGCCATATTTTGCCTCTTTACGGGCTTTCTCTTTGGGCCTGTGGTCCAGTGAGCGATGTGGAGCTGTGGAATGAGAACACGCTGCTCTGACATCGTCCATGCTCATCGCTCATTCTGTCCCTCTGTGCTGGCCGTCCTGTCACCCCTGAGTGGGGAAAAAGATTCAATATCCTCCTGTACTCCCAAATAAAACATGCAGAGTGGCATGACTGAGCACCAGAGAGAGGCAGCCCGACAGCAGGCTAATCAAAGATTGATAGGTGGCGCTGCTTGTGCATATTTAGAACATCGGCGCTAGACTCAAAGCAAACGCGCGCAAAATTAGCTCCAAAAAGTTTCTTATATGTGATCCTGTCTAAGAAATCCAGGCTAAAGTCTCGTCATCTAACTAGAATCTAAAGATAAGATAATCAAAGTTTTATTTCAATTATACATTGGCCTTATTCAGTCAATGTGAAAGATATCAAAGTTATATTTTCACATGATTATGTAGAAAACAGTTAATCACAAAAAATGACTTTAGCTGGGTTTTTGCAGTCACATATTCCTGTTTTTAAAGGAATAGTTAATCCAAATGTACTTATCTTCATGTCATTCCAAACCAGGAAAATTATATTGTTTAATTTTTTGAAAGTCTTCGACAAATACGCCAGATTTGTGTGGTGACACCTCGGATATCGTGCCTTTAGACATGTCATGGTAGGTTGTACGTCAGTGGCAAAAACTGTGATTGGTTCACATGACCACATGATGGGCTACAAGCACTGTTTTTTATTTCTATGATCTAAGCTGCCATCTGTTACTTTTGCCTCTCTACCGCCATCTCTGTTTGAAACTGAAAATTGCAGGTTACTTTACATCCTTTTCATTATGTATGTTAAAGCCAAATAAAGCTCAGCTGACATTTCTCATACAATCAGACCCGACAGCTCAAATTTTAAATCATTATTATAAATTGGAATCTGGATAAAATAAAGAGTTGACTGTCATGTCATGTCTCAATAACTGATTTTTGTTCATTTTTAACTAAAACATGATGTATTCCATATATGTCTTTCCATCACAAAAAAAGATGTTTTATTTGGGGTTGTGTTGATGACAAGATGGGGGAAGCCAGACTCAAACTCACTTTGTCTGCATGAGCACCCCAGCTTAATGTGTCAGAGAACTAGGCCGCATCACTGACGGAGATGAGTTTAATAACGAGACGTTTGCTTTCAGAAATGACATTTCAGTCAGGGTTGAATGTGCGTCTGGAAAGCTAATGTTATTTGCTTGATTTCTAATTCGATTTGAAGTGTGCTGTGTGCACAGTTTATTTGAATGCCAGGGCAACTAACGTGATTTTAACTCTTTATGACAGGCAGCTTGTAATTCTTCATTGTTGCCTCTCGCAGTAACCTGAGCTAGCCTCTTTGCTTTTATCTTCACAGGAGCGGCCTCGGGCAGCACAGACCTCCTCCCAGCTCCAAGCACGTCCACCAATTGGACGGCTTCCTTACTGACAGACAGCGGGCGAGACAGTGACCTCATCTTCCGATTTGATGGACGACAAGCAGCCAATATTCCAGAGTGGGTTGTGCCCCAGAACCTGACGGATCAGTTTACCATAGCAACGTGGATGAAGCACGGGCCAAGTCCAGGACTCAGAGCTGAAAAGGAAACATTGCTCTGCAATTCCGATAAAACTGGTGAGCCCAAAGTGGGGCAAAGTTTTGGATTAAATGGCCCCTACATTAATGTTAAAGTATTAAAGATTAGGTCTGCAGATCCCCAGTCTGGTCTGGTGGAAAAGACTGTCAGTTTGGTTGAACGGATAAGATCAGTGCTACAAATGTGTGTCAGGCAAACCAAGAAAATGTTTTTTTTTATCAGTACCGGACAATCCCCAGTGCCATTAGGGACCGAGATTAAAACTATGGATTAGATCTGGATTAAAGACTGGCTAACAGAATACAATTCTCTGGAGGTTAAAAGCAGGAAAACTATAAAAAATAGCGTGACTGTCAGGGGCCAGTTCTCTAACACTGAGTGGCCTTGATGGGGCCGACCGCCTGGCAGGACTCGAGTTCATTGATCTCAGGCTTCATGTCAAGTAGGTGTGAGACTTAATCAATTCAACAGGCACTAAAAGGTGCAGAGGCAGCGATGAGGTGAGCGGAGAGAAACACAGTGTGATGTGGTGGCCACCTGGATCATTCAGAGGTCTGTGGTAAGGGGAGACCACACCCATGCAACATGCATTGAGCAAAGACGTGATGGACAGTGGATCGCAATATCAGCAAGAACAGGAAATGTCTTGACAAGAGTGTGATTGATTGGTGGTCCTCAGGTGCACATCCTGTTTGCACGGATGATTGAAAAACCAGGTCATGCCATCTTAAGGTGGTCAAGCTGTCTTATCCTCAGTGGAGTAAAGCATCTTTCTCCATCGACAGCTTTGAAATGTTTGCAGTGTATTCTGACGAAACACATTTTTTGCAGCACCACAGAAGCTGTAAATATTTCATGATGTTATTGTAGAGGTTATTCCAGTGGTGATACGTTTTGTTGGAGAGTTATTTCCCTGTCTGCCTTCTTTGAAGTCATAAGTCAGTACAGTAGCCACTCGCCAGTGAAGGCTTTGGAACCGGGTGTGTTCTTTTGGTTTGCATTGTTATGACATCATATCCTGCAGTTCCAGAGTGATTAGTCACATGGCTTTTATGGCTCATGTGATTGGCTCACACAAATCTGAACGTTGCAGATTTTAAATTGTGCACCACAGTGCCTGTTCATTTCTCTCCAAGACTGAAAATGTAGCATACAGTCTTGCAGACTGTAGTCTAATCTTTTTATGGCTCAGTTTATGACTTATTTAACAGGCTGGAAGTTTGCTAACATAACTATACAATTTAGGACAAGCTCTCAGAGCTAGAAGTGGAAATCTTTGGAGGTAAAAGAAATTAACTTAAAGTTCTTGCTTTGCCAGCCATTGTATGAGTTTTGTCATATGGTAGACTGCTGTAAAGCTCCATTAATTGTTTCTGGGTTTAAAGTTTTCGCACTGACTTACTGTGATCTTTGAAACATTACTGGTTTTATGACTCAAGTTCTCTGTGGTTTTTCCTTATGCAGAGATGAACAGGCATCATTACTCTTTATACGTGCACAACTGCCGCCTGGTGTTTCTGCTGAGGCGAGACTTCATTCAGCTGGACTCCTTTAGGCCTGCGGAGTTCCACTGGAAACTGGAACAGGTGAGGGGCCCCTCGGGCACCTGTCTCACACACACACACGTCCACATCACAGACCCTCAGATAAACAAGACCGGAGATGAGGCGTGACTCGAAAAACGCCACATAGATCCGCTTCCATTTCTGCTAATCATTTATGAAGTGAAGTTCACTCTGTATAATTTTCAATGACCTGTTTTTGAATGATTCATTATCTGTATCTGATCTTTCAGTTGTGACGAGTGATCTGTCATCGCTAGAATGATTATTATCAGACGGACAAATTGGAAAACCGACGCTGGCATCGTTCTGAGATTTCTCTTTCCAGAGCTTGTAATATGGCTTGTTTGTATTTGGAAACATTTCGATTTTCCTTAAATTTTCTGTGTTTTCTTTGACTAATGTTGCGTATAGTCTACCCAGCTAACAGGTAATGTCCCCAGAACATTGGTTACCATTCCCTCAAAAATCCTCTCAAAGTTATCAAAATGTTTTTGCAGTAACATTAGTAGAACGCTTAATTTAATGTTATCTATCTATCTATCTAAAAAAAACTGGACGTTCTGAATGTTCCTTAAACTTTCGAAATAACATTCTAAATGTTTTTGTTACTTAATGGAAATGTTAGGGAAACGTTTATACAACCTAAAATTGTTAGCTGGGTAATCCATTAGGATGTATGTTAGAGAGAGAGTGTCGCCATGCCTCCCAGTGCCTGCCGGGGGGAACAGAGAGTCGAGTTGAGACATGGGTAATCAGAATGAAAAGCTCTCCACAGCAATGACCTCTCACTGTGAATATAATGATGGTCCTTCGCCCACACCAGTTCTTAACCGCAAATTATGCGCCGTACACATTCTCGCATACAGAAACACACGGGCACACGTGCAACTTTTCGACCAATTTCTGAGGCGCCAATGCAATCTGATGTTTGCGTGTCTGTTGAGTGATTACGCTGTATATATTGTTTTCTGTAGCTCAATTGGTAGAGCATTGCATTAGCAGTGCAAGGGTTGTGGGTTCCATTTGCCAGGACCATATGGACTGATATACATTCTGTACCTTGACAGCATCTGCCAAACGCATACATGTAAAAGTAAATGTAAATATATCAGAAGACTTGTTGTCCTTCTCCAACAGTGATGCAGAATACGCAAAACGTCATTGGCTAAGAGGCCTGTAATCAATAATCTAGATCAATTACAGTAAGTAGGGCTCTGGAGTGGACCGGTAAGTAGATCACAGCCCCAGCAGGGTTTGGTCGTATTCCAAATGGCTGCTAGCGCCACAATTTTCCACTCATCCTGACAGCAGATGTTTGATTAGCCAGAATAAGACACAGGGAATTTGGTTACATGTGTTATTATATTGCATTCATTTCCTAGAGGTACTGGTGCTGTAGCATAGTGGATAAAGATCTGGGCTGGTAACCAAAAGGTCAGAGGTTTGAATCTAGTGTAGGCTGATTCATGAGCTGTCGCTATTGCGTCCATGAGCGAGACACAATATGAATCTCACATTGTCCCTGTAAAGGGACAGTTCACACTCACTGTGGTTCGCAGGATCAAAGCTTACAAAGCTGTAGGTTTACCGCCCATGCTGTCCGATCAACTATTGTAGTTAACTATGTCAACTATAGATCAACCATTGCAGTTAACTATG
>JAZGTI010006205.1:1047-23852 GCA_036877585.1 Botia kubotai | reverse complement strand
CTGTCCCAACTTTTTGGAATGTGTAGCTGTCTTGAAATCCAAAATGAGCCAATATTTGGCCTGAAATTTCAAAATGTCTCACTTTCAGCATTTGATATGTTACCTATATTCTATTGTAAATAAAATATAAGTTTATGAGATTTGTAAATTATTGCATTCCTTTTTTATTCACAATTTGTACAGTGTCCCAACTTTTTTGGAATCGGGTTTGTAAATGAAGTGAAGTGAAAGTGGCATATTTGTCAGTGTATTGTCACCCATACTCGAAATGTAACCTGCGTTTAACCCATTCAAGTGAGTAGTGAACCCACACACTGCAAGTTGTGAACACGCATACCCAGAGCAGTGGGCAGCTAACATTGCAGCGCCAGGGGAGCAACTGGAGGAAAGGTGCCTTGCTCAAGGGCACCTCCGTTATTTCCTGACAGCTGTGGGAATCTAACCTGCAGCCTTTGTTTTACAAGTTAGACTCTAACCATTAGGCCACGACTGCCCCTATATATCATGTCAAAGATTGTGTTTTTGTATGGTTAAAATACATTCTGCTGTCTGACATGCAGAAACAACTAGGTGTCAACTAGTATCGGTACCTGGCAAATTCCAATGTCTGAAGGGCCGATAGCTGATGAAATGCCTATAAACACTCACTGGCCACTATATTAAGTACGCCTTGCTAGTACCAGTTAGTACTCCCTGTTGTCCTCAGAACCGCCAACTTTGTGACATAGATTTAACAATTTCTCAGATTTTGGTCCATTTTTACATGATTGCAGTTACTGTAGATTTGTAAGATTCTCATTTATGATGTGAATATCCTGTTCCACTACATGCCACAGCTATTCTGTTGGATTTACATGAGTGTGTAGGCCATTTAGGTACAATAAACTTATTGTCTTGTTCAAGAAATCAGTTTATCTGAGTATTGCTAATTTATGCTGCTAGAAGTAGCTATTAGAAGATGGGTAAACTGTAGTCATAAAGAAATGGACATTGTCATCAAGAATATTTAAGTAGGCTGTGATGTTTCAACAGTGTTTAATTGGTTCTAAAGGGCTCAAAGTGTGCCAAGACAATATCCACCAAACCATTACTGTAATGTAGTAATTCTGTGGGAGATATTGTCAATCAGCTCATCAGCATGACCTTTTGATACAAAGCAAAATGGATTTTTGTTGTGGCGTTAATAAATGACGTTAATGTGCTGTGTACAACATCAGCCTGATTCAGCCATCTGAATGTTGCTTATAAAGCAGAAACTCCTAAGACCAAACGGCTTTCCCATCTTCTTGTTGGGAAAAAGAACAGGTTATGCATATCTTCTGTACACCTTTCTTTCTCATGCAAATCCTCTTGAACATGTATACATGCCTAAGAGCATACTGTTGGTCACAGCCATGGCTGATTATAGATTTGTATTAACAAGCAATTAAACAGAAATAACAGGTATACCTGACAGGTATACAAGGGGCTTGTGAGTGTGCCTGTGTACTTTTTTTGCATTTTACATAGTAGATATTGTAGCAATCTACTGATTTACTAAGATGTGATTCTTGCCATCATGTCTAGCTTGGCACACTAAACTTATCAGCCAAATAGGAATATTTATCTGCCTATTTCACTAATACCAAATATCAGTTACATCAAGATCTTAAACTCAAAGATTAATGGGCTGTCAATATGTATTTTGAGCATCTTGCTTGGTCTTGTGTTTTAGCTTGGCATTGTGTACCGGGACATAAAACTTGAGAACATTTTATTGGACAGTGATGGTCATGTGGTTCTGACAGACTTTGGACTGAGTAAGGAGTTTCTGGAAGAGGAGGTGAGAAAAATATAATATTAAACCCATCTTGACAAAATAATGTGTTTATGGCTTGCTTACAGCATGGTACTACAGTTTGCTTACAGTTTCTATAAACTGTATTTTCAGTGTGTCCATGTTCTGTTGTATCATTTAAACACATTGCATTGTGCGTTGTCTCTCTGTTTACTTGTAGAAAGAGAGAACCTACTCCTTCTGTGGTACTATAGAGTACATGGCCCCAGAGATCATCAGAGGTAAAGCTGGTCATGGCAAGGTGAGAAGAAAATTTATTGGGTGAATTTCACAAAAAATGTTTTCCTCTAAAATTTAAATAAGAAATTAGGTTTTACATAAATAAAATATAGCATTTTTGCACCGTGACTTTGTCATTGTGAAGGAGTCATATCATTAGAAATAAACATTTTCTTGATTTTTTGAGATAAGAGTTGATGTACTGCTGAGCACACTCAGACAAAGTCTGAGTAGGAACTTAGGTTCTAGATGTACTTGTAATAAAAAATACTGTAATTCAGAATTTAAAACTCCATGTCCAGTCCAAAAAGACCATGTAAAACTAAGGTGCTAAAACAACTCCTTTGTACAAAAACACAGCTTTAGTACAAATTTGTGATGCAAATTTGTGATGTCAACACCTGGCCACCCACGTTTAAACGCCAGGCCACCCACGTTTACTGTTAAAGGGGTCCTATTATGCCCTTTATCAAAATCTCAATTTTGTGTCTAGAGTATGCTAGAATAGGTTTTCATGCTTGATTGTTTAAAAACCTCATTATTTTTAACATTTTACATTTTACTTTATTGCAGTACCTCTCTTCTCAGTGTTTCTTAGACACGCTGTTTAGGTTGAGTCTCAGTGAAGCCCCTCCTTCTTAAAAGCGTGATGTGTTCTGACTGGTCTGCTGGGCCAATGTGTTATGATTGGTTAGCCGCTTTGAGCGTATTTCAGAAGTGTTGTGAGTTTCATCTTTTCAGGTGTAAATGCTAAAAATAGTGTCAGTTTTGTCTAATCAGTTCAAACCTGAGTCTGAGTTCCTGAGTTCATCTAATGATGAATTTGCTTCTTAGATCAGCAAACCAGTGAAACAAAGGTTCACACACCTGTACAGTATCTGTGTATTACACAAAATAGCTTTAACAGCTGATGATAAAGTCCTTGAAGGGATTATTAGGGTATAGCATAATAAGATATCCATTACAAGAATGAGTGTAGCATAATCTTTGTCACTAGAACTACAAGTGGTGAAAATGTTTACAAAGGTAAAAATTCCCCCAGTTGAAAACTATATTAGCACAATAATCTCAGCAACCAGGCTAGCGGAGTTTGTGAAAGCTGGTCTCCGTAAAATGTGCAACACAGAGAACAGGATAAATACTATTATTCCTAAATACACAGTAAAAAGACCCAGTAAACATGCTTGAATGTTAGCTAATACTTAGGCTTTCACAGGTTTTGTGTGGAGCCTGACGCTCTGTATATTCTTTTGATGGATCACAATGTTAGAAGACAAAATTTGGTTAGGAGTTTAAACTTTTTTTTTTAATATGAACTCTGATCATTTTAGTCTAATCGTAACAGTTTATGGCATGTTCCAACGCAGACTGTGTTGTGTTACTGTCACAATTTAATGCAGACTTTAATGCAGAGGCCATTAGCGAAGATGGGGTAGACTGCAAACCCTCAGCATTGTAAGTGAGCAGAGTTAGAAAAGCTCAGATAAGAAAATTCCCAGAACAAAAGAGAACTTGTCTACCATTATAAGGGAAGCACAGGGAAAGAAATTGTATTATAAAACATGTATGTTATGACTCCTGTAGTTGTTTTTTGTGTAATTCTCATTATATACAGTCATGGCCAAACAAATCGTCACCCTTGCAATTCTGTCAGAAAATGCAACACTTTTCTCAAAAAATTGTTCCAATTGCAAAATATTAGCAACTTCTCAAAATTGTAAGAAATAATTGCTTTTCAAGCATGTGATGCTCCTGTAATTTGTATTTAGACACACCTGTGGCAAGTAAAAGGTGTGGGCAATATAGTAATCACACTTGCAAACTGTGCACTTGTCACACTGAGCAGAGAGAAAAGAAAGGAGTGTTAAGAGTTGTCTGTGGATTTGAGAGAACAAATTGTGGAAAAACATGGACAATCTCAAGGCTACAAGTCCATCTCCAGAGATCTTAATGTTCCTGTGTCCACTGTGCACAATATCATTAAGCGGTTTACAGCCCATGGTACTGTAGCTAACCTCTCTGGACGTAGACGGAAGAGCAAAATTAATGGAAATTACAATGGATTGTTCGAATGGTGAAAAAAAAACCCTGATTAACTTTCAAACAAATCCAAGCTGATCTGCAGACACAGGGCAAAAATGTCAGCTCGCACTATCCGTTGCCATCTGAATGAAAAGGGATGCTATGGTAGGAGACCCAAGAGGACACAAAGGCATAAAAAAGCAAGACTGGAGTTTGCCAAAACTTATGTGAGAAACGTACTGTAGACAGATGAGACAAAAGTAGAACTTTTTGGTAAAGGACATCATGGCACCATGAAGGCATCAAATTTGAATGACCTGGAGCAGTTTGCAAAAGAAGAGTGGTCCAAAATTCCAGTAGAGAGGTGTAAGAAACTTATTCATGGTTATAGGAAGCGACTGATTTCAGTTAGTTTTTCCAAAGGGGGTGTTACCAAGTATTAAGTTAAGGGTGCCAATAATTTTGTCCAGGGCATTTTTTGGGTTCTGTGTGAAATTGTATTTAGATTTTACTTTTATTCTTTGGTTTATTTGTGTTGTTCAAACACAAAAAAAACACATGAGTACCAAAACATTTGCAACTGCAACAATTTTCTGAGAGAAGGGTTGCATTTTCTAAAAGAATTGCAAGGGTGGCAATATTTTTGGCCATGACTGTATATGCTCATCCTATCAAGACACCTTTTAATTAAATTACGCAAAGGTTTTTATGTATATTTAAAGATATATTTTTGTCATTTGTAATTGTTATGACACGTTACAATGTAAACAATCTTAATAGCCTTAAACTAAGCTAAATTTTCTGTATGCAAAATATGATTGCTTATTGTAGTCTTTTAATTTTGGGTTGAAATATGAAGCATGCATGTTCTCAACTGGCTTCTGGAGCTGCAGACCATTGTGACGGTAATAAAAGACTGACAAATAACATGCAATCTTTCTCTCCGTATGCATGTAGGCAGTGGATTGGTGGAGTTTGGGGATTCTGATGTTTGAGCTACTGACCGGAGCATCCCCATTCACTCTGGAGGGAGAGAGAAATTCCCAGAGTGAGGTGTCCAAGTGAGTCTTGACCGTACACAGATATACCTCAGTGATTGTAATGGCTTTCTCCTCTCACTCACACACACACACCTGTGTGTGTACGCCTCCAATCTGTTTAAATTCCCAGTGATAACAGCTATTATTATAATTGCATCAGAGAATTCCCAGAATTAAATATCTCTCTCTCAGACGTATCCTGCGCTGTGAGCCTCCATTCCCCTCTGTCATTGGACCTTTAGCTCAGGACCTCCTGCGGAAGTTACTGGTGAAAGACCCTCATAAGAGGCTGGGCTCTGGACACCGAGGAGCAGAAGAGATCAAGTGTCATCCTTTCTTTAAGGTTTTACCAATCACTCCATCCCATTTTCTTTCTCTTTGTAGTCATTTATATTCTTTCTGTCCTTGTCTTGATTTGTCCTAATTTGTGTCTTTCCTTTCTCTATAGTATTCTATCAGGTTTAGCCATGGTTAGAAGCTCAAAATAGTTTGAACTAGTGTAAATTAAACTCATTATCTATTTTTTGGTCCTCAAGATCCATTTTAATGTTATGCGTAGTTTCATGTTCTAAAAATAGTTGTAATTTAGTGCTACATTACGATAACTTCTTTATGACCCCTAACACTTATTTATATGAAAATTAAGCATTCAATTTTTTTAATAGAAAATTTCTCTTCTTTACATCCCAACCCAAAAAGCTTACATCTTGTTTACATCTTTGTTTTTAAATGTTTTCTCTGAATCAGAAAACTGAAGAAACTTATTTTTTTCCTAGGTTTTCCCCATAATTTCTGATTCACTTAAAAAAAAAAATTGACAATTTGTTGTTCTTGTTTGTCTATGGAATTTTTTTAAACTCTTTTATCATTTGCCAGGTTTAAATAAAAAGTCTGATTGCTTATTTCATGTTTATCATCATTAATCACAGTAATACATACTGTTATACACCAAAGTTGATTTCTTAGGGTTAGGGATCTCAACAGACCTTTATGACTAAGTATGAACAATAATATTAATTATAACTGATTTAACAAGCACCAATAAATCTTTTTCTTCATGATATGACCCAATTATTGCATTCTGTGCATTCTGTCTGCTTGTAATTGACAATTTTGCACATTTAACATGATTGCTTTCTGTTCCAGGGATTAAACTGGTCTGATTTGGCAGAGAAAAAGGTCACGAGTCCATTCCGACCAGAATTACGCAATGAGTTGGATGTGGGAAACTTTGCAGAAGAATTTACAGGAATGGAGCCAGTGTATTCTCCTGCCAGCACGCCACCTAGTACAGATCGCCTTTTTCAGGTACACATCTGCTCTGTTGGCCTTTTATAGGGAAACATACATGCCCACTGTACACCCATTTGTAACCCTCTGGTATCACAGTCAGTACAGTGGTGAAACATAAAACTAAGTCACCCTGATCCAGTCACAAATGCACTGAACTTGTCATTTTAACACCTCTGTCATGTATATACCATTCCACAATGTTCTCTTTTGTAGTCTTCACACATCCCACTGTTGGCATTGCAATGATACCTACCAAAATAAATAGTTATTATTCAAAACTCTCTTGCTTTCAGGGCTACTCTTTTGTTGCTCCTTCTATCTTGTTTAATAAGAATGTTGTAATGGGAGATGTTCTGGAGGCTCAGGTGAATGTTGACAGGCCTGGTTCTGCTACTGTCCAGCGCAGTGCTATGCTAAAGGTACACAACCGCCACTTTAAAAAATAAGTGTTAGAAATGTTTCTTGAATGTTTTTTGTGATAAAAGTGAAATGCCCTTCTTCCTTGTATTTTTCAGGACTCTCAGTTTTTTCATCACTATGAGTTGTGCCTGCAGGGCCCGCCACTTGGCGAGGGCAGTTTTTCTGTGTGCAGGAAGTGCAGACACAGGCAAAGTGGCCAGGAATATGCTGTAAAAATCGTCAGCCGAAGGTAGTGATATACTTGTATAATGTTTCCTGTTATTTGTGTTAATGCTGAGCGAAACATAATTTGCTTTAAAATAATTTGTCATATTCATTAAAAAAGTAAAAAAAAAAATATTATGCACAACCTCTGTGGACTTCCATTTGTGCCACTTTGAATGTCTCATGTATTCTCTGTAATGCTCTAGGATGTGGTCCTTACCTGGAAAATTAAATATAATTTATTATTATATTTATATCTTGATATTTATGCACAAGATTTCCTACCACTTCAGTTCTTTACTGAAAAATCAGGAAACATGCAAATGAACATGCACAATTTTTTGTTTCCCATTTATTAAACTCTAAAGAAATCTGTATTTTTACACATATTTTCGGTCTTCCCTCTGAGTTGATTTTTTTTTTTAAACTGTGTAAGTACAACTACCAACAAAAAAAGTTGGTAGCAAACTGGCAAGCCAGACAAGGCCGGAGAAGGACACAACTGACTCCACACCCCATTGCCAAAAGCAGGAAACATACAGATAACAGCTTGTGGTCATAGCTGAGCACTGAAGCTACTTAATAGTGACACACTGCTATCTGAGCACAGTACCTTAGGCGTATACAACCTAGCTGAACACATACAGTAAAGCAAAGTCTAGCATCTAATCACTGCAGTTAGAAAGGGGGGTTTGTACTCACTGAAAGCCCTTTAAGAAGCGAGGGGCACAACATCCAAATTGTAAAGATATTCTGTGAAGACCAGCCAGGTGCCATACAAATATCTTGAAAAGAGTGGTCGAGTGAGCTCTGACTGTAATGGGGTAGTCCAGCCCCTGAGTAGAATATACCAGGGCTATCGCATCCAATGAGATGACCTCTAGTTGTGCAACTAAAGTAGCCCTTTAGTTGCACAGGCAAAGTGATAACCTGTGCTCTAAATGGCATTGAGAGTGACTTGGCCACATAACCCCTTCTTGTTTTTAAGTGACGTTGTCAATGAGCCCATATTGCATGCAATGTACATTCACTGTGTTTAGTACACGTGTCTAATACCCGGCTCGACAGAGTGTCCAGATTCTCCAGCTTCCAGCCACATGTGTAGGCTTCAAAACTTGGGGCTGAGGTGCCAATACATGCCCCGTGCCTGGGGCAGCAGGTCTCTCTTCAAAGGGATTGGCCACAAACGTGCCATGGCTGGTTTCACTAGTTTAGTGACAAGATCAACAACGCTGTCACCTCCCTGATTCTGTGCAGCAGTAGCAAATCTTTATTGGGAGAAGCACACAAACTGGCTGGCGGCCCCTGCATTGTGAGTGCGTCTCCCCCCACGGGGAGCACAATGGGGAGAAAAATGGATGGCAGTGTGTGTTTATCCTCTGTTGCAGATAGGTCCAATTCCAGTCTCCTGAACCACTCCCAGATCAGCTCCACTGTTCTGGGGTCCAGTTTCCAGTCTTCATGTGTCCGTGCCATAGTTCAAATAACTGGGGACGTGTGCTGCCCTAAACAAGAGCAAATAGTGATTGGCCAACAGGAGGAGACATGCCGCCTGCTTGTATAGGGCCCTCGACTACAGTGTTGTGCATGTGTATTAGTATATGCTGCAAGTTCGAGGTGGCTTATTTGCCATGCCCTCACCATCTCCATTCACAAGCTCTACACTAGGACGTCATCAAAAAAGCCCAGCCCATGGCCCGTCCTTTGTGACTACTTTCTGTCTGGCCACTAGCCCCAGCTGGACACTGCAACAGAACAGGTCAGTCATTAAGGCACCTGTGTGTCACCGTGTTGTGCACATGCACCAAGACCCACACTCTCCTGGGCACACAGCCAAGGTTCCATACCACCAAGGCACCCCCAGATTCCTCTGACAGAATCCCAGTTTGCTTAGATGACAAAGCAACTTGCTTACATGGCCGGTAACCAAATATCATGAATGAGCATAAAGCAGCATTCACACACTCTGTGAAACATACCAGTCTAGAGCCAGCCCACAGGGGATCACCATAAACTGATATGCTATGCCCTCAAATGCTAAATGCAAAAAGCACCTGTGATGATGGGTTAACTAAATGTGACAGTAAGCATCCTTTAGATTCACTGAAATAAACTCATGGGGTCTAATGGGGTCATAACAGACCTGCAATAATGTGCATTTAAGGTGTTTTGCCAGAAATTTTCAGAGAACTATGAGCAGGAGTGAGGAGCGATGGCTGGCCACTGTTTAATGTGAGGGTCTGAGCATTGCTAAAAGAGTAGAGATGCTAAAGCCCAACACATCTTTTGGTCTGCAACAGCTCTCTGCATAAGCGCAGGTTGCTGAGTGTGGGTGATTCATATCTGCAGGGAATTGTAGACATGACAGGGTGGACTGCATCAAAACTTCCTAAAGTATTCGGAATCCATTCCAAAATGCCCAGGAAGGATCACCATGTTCTCATAACTGATATAGCAGGTGGAACGTTTCACCAAGAAAATTTAAAGCGTTGCCTTTTGGAGCTGGGTCGCATTCAGGGAACAAGACAGAGATGTTTGAGAGCTGCTTGTCGCCGGGTGAACCGGATGTTGCAATCCATCTCCTGCAGTGGAGATAATCCACTGCCTATGTGTTTTTAGTCTACAACAGCTCAATGCTCAGGGCAGGGAGCTATATGCAGTGCATTATTTGTAATGGCATTTGAGAGAGAGTGCAGCTCTGAATATGCCACATGGGACAATAAAGCCCCAAAAACAATATGTTGCGACGACTCACTGTTCGTCAGTGGGGAGCCGTGTATACAGCAAGCCTCCGAATATTGTGTGCCACACAGTAAGAAAGAGCATGCACTCATGCAGTCTAGGCCAGAAAGACAGACAGGCCCAACAGTGGCTTGCTAGCGGTAGTGGACGGCTGCCGAGAGAAGTCACTGAGAGTGGCCAAAGTTCCACATGTTAATTGTTCACTGGAACACTTGTAAGGGACACGAGGATTGCCTGTCCGTTACGATAGCATCATGTCTATGGTGAAACTCCACGTGATCATCACAGGATCATTAATGTGAAGAAAGATTCTGAGGTTATGTTGTCCTGACAGTGTGTATTATAGTGCCGGTGCCCTACTCCATGCTCACCTTCATAAACAAAATCATTTGTTTGGTTCTGAAGGAAAATTCTTCATTACACATCACATTGAAACTACAGCTCTAAACTAGGCTGATTTATAAATCAACCACTGATAACCTGTGACATTGGACCACTAATTCAATATTGAATCGTTTTTGTCCTTAATGTCTGGTGGTTCCGGATCTTCTGACGCCTGCTTTTCAGCAGTTGTTGCATAGAATGCCTGTAGAGAAGTTTCAGCATGATTCTTTATGCTGTTGTAGGATGGAGGCCATGACTCAGAGAGAGGTCGCAGCACTAAGACAGTGTGAATCTCACCCCAACATTGTTACGCTTCATGAGGTCTATACTGATCAGGTATGTTTATGCACCCCACATATTTAACTTGCTTTTTTTGCCTATTTCACCTTGATATTATTAGCTTAATTTTTATTTTCTTTGCATTCTATACCAGTATCATACGTATCTGGTCATGGAGCTGTTGCGTGGTGGAGAGCTGTTGGAGCGGATAAGGAAAAAGAAGATGTTTGCGGAGTGGGAGGCCAGCCTGCTAATGAAGAGCCTGGTGTCTGCTGTCAGCTTCATGCACGAGGCTGGTGTCGTACACAGGGACCTCAAACCAGAGGTAGAAAAATACAAAAGGAAATAATTACAGTTGTAATAAACTTTTATTAGCAGTGCGTCCTAAGCAGTTTTAAACCCCGTAATCATATTAAATTCTACTTGTCTCAAATAATGAATGCTGTCTGAATACAGAACATATAACATCTGAATAGAGAACATCTTTTTCTGTCTTTTTTTACTTCCAATGGCAGAATGTGCTGTTTGCAGATGAGTTGGATGACTCTGTGTTGAAGGTGATTGATTTTGGTTTTGCGCGGTTGTTTCCAACGGGGAGTGGGAGTGCCCCCCTGCAGACACCCTGCTTCACACTGCAGTATGCTGCACCCGAACTGTTCCACAATTCCGGATATGACCAAGCATGTGACCTCTGGAGCCTTGGAGTCATTTTGGTAGGGTTGAGTATGAGGCTGACCGTGAGCAAATATGTACTATGTATGAATGAAATACAGAACATATCAGACTGCTAGTTTAGACAGGACTGCATGATGTTTTGGTTTAAAGCAAGGTTAGTGTTGGGCCACGTTGTAGAAGTTCTCTTCTTTTTTTGTTTTTTGAGTTATCATATGCATACAACAAGTTATCATTAGTTTATATGGAAAGTAATGCATTACATACTCTTAAATGAAAATCTGTGTGAAGGCTTTTTCTCTAGAACCCTTAAAAGCAGAACAAAGTCTGCATATATAAATTGCAACATATAAATTGCAGAGATATTTGCTGTTGCAACCAACAGCAAATATCTACTGTACAGCTTGTGGTAAAGATTTGAGTTGTTGCTTAATTAACAGACACCAATGCTGTCATTGATACAGGATGGTCAGCTTGGTTAGAACAAACATGTTTTAGAACAGCTTGTATATGTTATTGCTGAGCTCTGGAAAGTCCAAAAGAACAAAAAAAATGTTTATAGAAAACATTCAATTAAACTATTTAGTTAGAACACGTTTACCTTGGTGCAAAAATGACATTGGACAGCAACCAATGAACATAAACTAAATTCACATTCTCTTTGATGGTTTTGCTGTAACAAGTGTCAGTTTTTGTGCTTTAAAGCGGTGGTTCCTAAAATCTAAAAACACGCCTCAAATAATTTAATAACAACAATATAACAAAATAAATGTTACTTGCATATTTAAAAATTTCTTGATTGAATTATGCCATTTTTAAAGCGTGAAGGCTATTTAATGAGCTTTGGGTCTTAATTTTTATGACATGGAATAGCAGGCGTGATTTTTGTGACAGCTGTGACAGCTTAAAGTTTGTTGAACATTTTTTAACTGCATTTTTTTAACTCACTTAACGTCTTGCCAGCCCATGGGGTTTTAAAAAATGTGGTATTCCCATTGTAAACAACAACAAAAAATAATATGCTGGTCTCTGGAAAAAATGCTTTGGTAGGCTTGCTGCCTAAAAGCAATGTGATTTTTTTTTTTGTCTTTTTTTTTTAAGCTGCACAAGTGCTTTACCACTCTTAGGATACACGGCAAATGTTAAAGATATGGCTTTTTATTTTATATATTACACACACTGTTACTAGAAAATTTTAAATGGATTTATTTATTGTGTTCCATCCATCCATTGTGTCCTCTAAACTTGCTTGTCCTCTTCAGGTTCACAGAGAGCTGGAGCCTATCCCAGCATCTCAGCGTTAAGGAATGTGAATTAGACCTGGGTTATCAGGTCCTTGTACACATATACACATGTACAAGCAGGAGACTTTTGAAATGATCTAATATCACTACTTTTCCACATCACGCTGATGCTGTAGATGTGTAAGCAATAGAGTGCAGGTGCTTAGCAGATCTGGCAAGCTTAGTGTAGCGTCTTTTCTACCATCATGTCCACACTTGGACAAACTTGGAAGTGCTCTTATAATAGCGCACATTTATCTAATGCAGGTGCCCATGTAAAGTGGATTACTATGTTAAGGGACTACTTATGTTTCAAGAGGTTGATGAATTTTAAGCAGACATGTGCCTGCAGAATTTGCATGTCACCTTTTTGGGCCATCTAGTACATTCTCGAAATGAACACTTTTTACCATCATAATTAGCCTGCACAAACATTTGTTAGACTAATCTTTCTCTTTTTACATTTAGTTAACTAATATGGGGCAGCCCTACACTGCAGTTGTCATGGTTTCTGCGGTTACTTTCTTTCCTCTGCAGTTGGTTTGTCAATTGTGCCGTATTACAATATTGTGGTTATAGCGACAGCACTATGCAGAGGTGCAACAAATAAATGTTGAGAATACTGTTGTAATACTGTTGTGCAACAAATATTTTACATAAAATTCTCTCAATTTGATTTTCTCAAGTGTGACCATGCAGGTTTTCTTTCTGTTCAGCTTTTTTCCAAAACAGCAGATTGTGCTATTGTTCAGCTTACATTTACGTTACTGTTTGGTTTTTGCTTTGCAGCTCCGTCCAGCCAGCTCAAGCTCTGACTTTAATACAGCCCTCCCACTCTCACTGCACAAAGTTAAATTTATTATTGTGTGTGTCCCCATATGATTTTGTCATTTTACATGATCAATATTTTGTGGAGATTTTTTTTTATTTAATTCATTTGAATGGCCGAGACTGAGAAAAGATCTGACTGAAACATATCTGATATATGTGTTTTTTTAATAAAATATATACTTGGTAAAACATACATTTTAATTACTTTTTTATTAATTTAACAGTAGCCATATTAAGGTAGCTGCTAGACAAGCTTTGGTTTTTTTGATGTTTCTCGGTTTACATTTATAACATTACATTTAAACCTTAGTGTTTTTAATTTGTAATGTAAATGTGTCTTTATTCAGTTGCTGCCACTGACGGGGTGGCACGTAAGGTAATGTTCAGAGCTTTTCCCATGAGACTAGTGTAAAATGGCTGCCATCTGCTGTTTTGGAAGAGGACATTGCACAGCTGCATTTGTGAGAAAATCTGCATGATCACATTTGTAAGAAAATCATGTTGAGAGAATTTTATTAAAAACAGTGTTGTAAAACACAGTACATCTTTTTGTTACACCTCTGTATTTTCTCTTAAATTTGTCATTTGTATTTGCAAAGCACTTTGTTTGAGAGTCAGGAAGACCTCCTGGCTCAGCCTGGACTTAGGAACCTGCTTTCTGTGAGGCAACAGCACTACCCACTGAGCCACTGTTCCACCCCTTATTTATTTTGTTGTTTCACATAAAAAATATTTTTCTTCTTACTGTAATCCTCAAACTTCAGTGAGCTTGGTGATCCCCAGTGGGGGTTTGGACCCTAGGGTTAGGAACTAATGCTTTATAGAACCTGTATAGGTATAATAAAGTTTAGCCTCTACCTTTTTTATTCCACAGCCATTCACAATCACAAACATTCCCTTCAAAATATGACCACTTAATAAAACTCTGAAAGTGTGTTAATGTGATTTTTTTTTTCAGTACACCATGCTGTCTGGTCAAGTTCCATTCCAAAGTGAGAAAAAAGGAATGACGTCATCACACGCAGCTGACATCATGCACAAAATCAAAGAGGGGGATTTCTCATTGGATGGAGAAGCCTGGAAGGGTGTGTCAGAAGAGGCTAAAGGTCTAGTGAGAGGTACTACAAGTGAAAGCATCAAAATTGACCAAGCTGATGCACATTTATATTCCAATGCAGGGAAGCATGACCACAGATTGGAGATTATTGAATCACGTTCAGGAGACCCATTCATCGATTTTAACATAAATAGGTGTAATTAGGGGTCCAAGCACAAAGTGCTGTAATGAAGGGGCGAAAACCTCCATTGTATCCATTAGTTCTCTTATTATTACTCGTCCTCTCTTGAGTCTATGGCAGCCCATAGAATCCTACATAGGAAAGTTATGAAATTTGGCACACAGAGGACAGTCTGAAATTTTACCACAACAAATTTGGAGTCTGTACCTCAATGTCTGTAGCGCCACCAACAGTCCTAATTTCACTCACTTTGTCATATTGGTCAGTTTTATTCAAAATCTACTTTACTTTTCGAAATTTTCAAAATTTGGTATGTAGCATTTAGAAACACTGATGGAAAAACTAAAAAAAGTTCAGTTTTTTTCTGTCAAACAGTTGGCGCAAACCACCAACAATTTCAGAAGTGAGCATGCCAATAGGATTTGAGGCTGTATATTCACAAATCTTTAGTGTATTGAGACGAAACTTGGTATGTATCATCACATGCACATCTTGTTTGCCTTATAGAAATTTGGTGATAGCACCACCTTCTGGACAAAATTTATAAGCAGTTTATTGGGTTGTAGGTACTTTTAGTTGTTTTCCCAACTGATTTTCAAAATATTCATCATCAGATATGTCAGCACAAATTTCCCTTTGTGCCAATTTTGGGTTTGATCCCGTAATTGCTGCTTGCAGCTTTATTTGTTAGTGTTATTCTTCTTCTGCTCTTGCATCAATGGCAGCCCATAGAAGGGTACATATAAAAGTTGTAAAATTTGGCACACAGATAAAAGACAATTATAATTTAAGTCTCTTCCTCAAACCCCCTTGCACCACCAACAGTTAATATTTTTCTCACATTTTTGTTCATAACTTTTGACCTGTAAGTGCCAGAAACAAAATTGCACCCTATGATGTCATTCTCCGTCATGAAAATTTTCCTGCCATTTTGAATTTTTTGGAAATACCTACTTTTTTTAACTCTTTCTAGGGTGTTTGTCCAATTTGTACAAAATTTGGTATGTAGCATCTAGACAAGAACCTATCAGTCTTTTTGATAAACCTGATTGGTGGTGTCCATAGTTTTATTGAGACACACCAAGTTGAACAATATCCAGCTTTCCTTGGTTGGCCATTTTGAGCATTGGTCATTTTGTCATAAAATGCAATGTCTTACAAACGCAATTGAGTAGCATTATGAAACTTGGTTTGGTTTATTAGGAACATGCTCTGAAAGCACTGCGAAGTTTGGAGCCAGTGCCTAGTGGTCAAATGGTATAACAAAACTCATGACATCTTCTTATAACCTTTGTTTAATTTACCTGATTGTCATGTGTCAGCTGTATAGATTAGAAACCTATAAACTTTGTCTCTCAGGCAGTACAAAAATTTTTATAATACACCAAATGGTTGTCAAATGACATTAGACAATCAGGGTCATATTTTGTCCACCTCTCCTCCAATTAAGACTTACCATCTGGCCAAGTTTCAAGTCTCTAGGCCTTATCGTTTGGTCTCCATGATCAGTTTTATGGTATAATAATAATAAATAAAAATAATAATACATATGGCAATTGCTTCAAATAGCAATTATTATGGTTCAAGTGGTTTAAAACCTCTGTGTGTGTCTAAATCTATTAGGAATTATTTAGCAGGTGTCTAAAAAGCCTGCCAAATAACCTTTTAATTAGACATATCATTGGGAATTCTATTATCATTAATTATTTACATACATTATTGCTTAATTTTGTGATCATCTCATGCTTTGTTTAGGACATATAGACTTATTGGTAAACTTGACCATGGTCCATTTTTTTAAACTGCCCTGTTATAGCTTTCCCAATGTGAGAGTTCAACATTTTTCAATCATTTTTAAACTAAAGATTCCAGAGAATTGTACTGCCCTGGTTATATTGACGGTGAGTGAAAAACCTAGGACTAGTTTGCAAAAGTAGTTTTTTTTAAACAACCCCAAATATTTAAAGAGTGGTGCAATCGACAGCAGTCATTCTAGAGGCGAAGGTGTTTTAATTCATTGAATTACCGTTTTAATTCAATTAGCCTAATAGGTGCTTGAACTTCATTGGCTAATTGCAGCCATATTTTTCAAGAACTGCCAATGTCCGCATAGACCATGATGATGCCATAGACAATAACACTGCATACCAATTTTTAGGTTGATCAAACAAACAATTGCGTTGTTATAGCCAAGTTTTTTAATTTATAGCGCCACCATGTGGCCAACCGCCACAGATTTTTCACGTTGACCACAAACTGGTCTTGTTCATGTGTACTCAGGATTGCGTTAACATCTCATTCCATTCCCAAGTTAAAGTCACTTTAGTAAAAGTAGCTCCACCCACTTTGAGCGTTTTGGGGTGCCATCGCAAATGTGAATAACAGGGTGTATAAACAAATTCATATTGGCAGCTCTCTCAGGCTCCCAGTATTTTCAGTTATGCAAGTACAGCTCCTGTGATTGGTTCTGTTAACTGTAAGGTTGATGGCCCATTTCTCCCATTCATATACTGTATGTACAAATTATCCATCTCTGCTATATAATGGTATATGAACATGATCTGGTATATGAACATGTACTTTTTTTTTTTGGAAGAACAGCTGTAGAATAGTTTTAAAAGGTTTTTAAACAAATTTATGTAACAAATATAAAATGCGCCTGCTGCAAGAGACCATTTAATAGTTCTGGTGAATTATCAGTGATGTGTAAACAGTTTTGGTTACATTTCCAGTAAATGTTCAGCTTGATTTATACCCTGTACAGTGATTGAATTATGCATACTCTGATATAAGAATTTTGTTAAAAACCTGGAAAGTTCACTTGTACTTGATATCTGATGCTTAGAACTTCTTTTTAATACCTTACCACTTCAAAACCCAGCCATCAGTGATCAGTCAGGGATTATAGCTGTCATCTGATCATCTAAATTGAGACAGATCTGTGGTCTGGTGAAGAGAAAGAGAGAGTATGTGATATTGTGACATTGGCAGCTCCCAGTAGCTATTTATTTCAAGTTTTATCCTCATCCCTATTCCTCTCTTACTGTTTACAGGTTTGTTAACTGTAGACCCTGAGCGCCGTCTGAAGCTCTCTGCTCTGAAAGAAAACACTTGGCTTCAGGGAGGGGGGGCCATGTCTTCCACTCCTCTCCTCACTCCTGATGTTTTGGAGTCTTGCGGCCCAACTGTCCGTACCTATGTCAATGCCACCTACAAGGTGTTGTATTTTTATCAAATAATACTGTATATCTTTTTAATTTAAAGAAAGAGTTCACCAAAAATGAAGATTAGCCCATAAATTCTTCACCCTGAGGACATCCTAGTTGTATATTCCATTCTTCTTAAACATAATTGTTATATTAAATAATAGCCTGCTTCCTCCCAGCTTTATAATAGCAGTGAATGACACCAAGATTTTGAAGCTCCAAAGTATTTAGTGTATTTAGCGACCGATATGGCATGTTCAAATGTAAATATCTGTATAAAAAACTACATCCAACTGCCATTATAAAGCAGGAAAAAGCCAGGATGTTGATTTAATATAATTCAGATTTTATTCAGCAAAAAGAAGACAGTCATATACACCTAGGATGCCTTGAGATGACTTTTCTGTTTTGTCTGAACTGTTCCTTTAACCCCAAAAAGCTTTCATAAACTTTAGAGTGGTTTAACCATTTTCTTGTTATGCAGTTGCTCTCATTGTTCTTCTGGAATAAGAGCACGTTCACAATAGCTCCAAGTGCATCTACATAAAACATGCCAATAATTTATTAAATTGTCTAGCAATTTCAAAATTCTGAGCAATTTCTGCAATTACAATTAGCCTCAATGTGATTGTAAAGTGGCATAGGTGAGCGAACCTAGGTGAGGTTGATCCCAGCATAGGAAAGATTTGCAATTTTACTGTACACACTTTGTGGAATATAAAAAAAAAACACATTCTAACAGTGACAGTAATAATTATGTTTCTTTAACTAAAACTATTACGTTACATTTACAGTGCATTACAGTATATTTCTCATAACCAAAGAGAGAAATGTAGCATTCAATCTTTATCACTCTCAGCTCCTCAGGTAGCATTGTGAACAGTGTAAAGACTTTGGCTATTCAGTCGACTGCAAGAACAGACAGTCTCACCATACCATTAACGTTTCATCTTGCAGTAGCTGACTGCAGTATCTCCCATTGGTAGTTGCCACAACATGTTGCTGCTCATTTGCATAAGGTTTTACTTTTTCCTAAACTTTTTTTAAATTTTTATTGACAGCCATATTATGTTCTCAATGAATGCTGTCAATGGTTGGAATCATTAACTGTCAATTAAAATTTATTTTAGATTGCTTTGTTAGTTTTTAGTGTGAACACCCCTATAGTCATGCAATAATCTGTCACAAAACAGATTTTAATTTAATCTTTTTAATTTATCTGTGCTACATGGTCTTTGGAAACATTACAATTATCTTCTATTTTCACACCCAGGCGTTTAACCGGGGAAAGCGAGAGGGTTTTTTCCTTAAAAGCGTTGATAATGCTCCGCTAGCAAAACGCAGAAAGATGAAAATGACCAGCACTGGTGTAGAGACTAGGCGCAGCTCGTCCTCCTCTTCATCGTCCTCCTCTTCATCATCTGCTTGCCATTCCAAGACACAGAACTGCCAGGTATTGACTCCCCGTGAAGATCCCAATCTGTGATATTGCATTGCTGTGGTGAGAGAATGTATTGCAAAAGCATTTCGCAGTTTGAAAAAGACCTAAATAATATACCCTTGAGATAGAATATAAATGCAACAAATTCGTCATTAGCTGTCAAAGTGTCATTCGGGAAATGTGAAGCTAGCAAGATCGATAATCTTTCACTGGATATCTAAGTGAGGAGGAGGTTTTTAATCATTACAGCTCTCTGTCAAAACAATGGCAAGAAAATAATCCCCGTAATAAAAGGGATTCTGCTCTTATTTAAATGTTAAAATAGTAGAATACTAGTCAGTGGATATCCACCTGTATTTAGAGAGATGTTTAATAGAGAGTTAAATAAAGCACCTAAAATGAGATCAGGGAAAGGCCAGATTTGGGGGAAAAGTGGACATGATAGTCGCAAGAGAGCAAAGCCATATGTGAGAATTTGAGTGGACATCTATTTTAGTGTGTTTAAATGATCCACTAAGAAAAGCTTCACGTAATTCATGTACAGGCTCTTCGATCATGTCACTACTTTCAGAAGTGTTCTTATTGTATGCATGGCTATAGTATTTTGAACATTTTGCATTTTAAAAGCTGATCTATGAAGACAAACCACAGTGTCTCTGGCTTTGACTGATCCACCAATTGACAGAGATATTTCTTCCAAACTATACTTTGGGGGAAGATCCCAAAGAACATGTCCAGAAAATATTTTACCCGAAATAATAAAAGAATGTGGAACCTATTTTTAGGAACATTAAATTATTTGCATTGTGACATTACTTTCATGACAAAATTTTCAGATTTTTTTTTCCATTTAATGCAGTTCTACTTAATAATTAATAATTCTTTCAGTGTAACTGTAGTAAAAATGTATCCGTCAAAAGATTTTAATTATTATTAAAAATTGTAAACGCATAACTATTACTATTAGTAAATGTCATGTAAATAATGCAACAAAAATATTTTTTTCACTAAACATACATTTTAATGTAAAATAACACTTAAATAATTCACCCTACTATGTATCTGCCTTTTATGTTTTGCTAATTATCATGTGATCTGTGTACAGATTAATTTAAATGCTCTCACCAAGTTCCTTTACTGATTTCAAAAGGTATTTACTTACATTATTAATAAGTGGCTTCCAAAATCAGCCATTGAGTTGCCACTTTTTTTAGACTATTATTAGTGTACTTGAATAGTTGTGCTTTTAATTGCCTGCACACTCTTGTTTCTTCTACTTGAAGAAACTTCTACATGACCTGTAGGATTCAAGTATTTACTGCCTGTTCAACTCAAGACAGCAATCAATTTTCATATTCTTAAGGGCTTTCACAATCACATGCTTCTCAACCTGTCCATGCTGTAATCGAGTGACCCTCTTGCACTGTGACAAGACCCAAAAGTGAGGGAAGAAATACTCACCTTAATGTCATTCCAAATGCGTAAAAATAATTTCTTCTATGGAGCAACAGGGAGCGTTAGGCAGAATATTGATGTGACCCTTTATCATGATGAAACCATACACTTACTAGGTAATGTCAAGCTCCCAAAAAAACTATTTTGGTAATTCTCTGAATTTTAGCATCTCTTGTTCCACAGAAGCAAAAAAACAAAAGTTCACGACCTTTGGATGAGTAAATATAAAACCAATTTTATTTCTGTAGATTTCACAATCTATAGACTTTTTTTTAGAAAATGTGGCATATAAGCATTCAGACATTTTAGTCTTACTGCTGTTTGTGCTGTGTAAAAACAACCATCAGCACTTAGATTTCAGACTGCATGTAAGCTGACAGTTTTACTGAGGTGCAAGACGGTGTAAAGTCACAGTAAAATGTCTCCAGCATTTTAAAATGAACTACTTGTGTGGTTTTCGGTGTGTAGCTGGCAGGTATGAACAATTTAGCAGTCAACTTGATTGTTTGGCACTATTTTTACTGAAATAATATAATTCTCACAATTTATCTATGCCAAAATAATCAGTTAATAGAGGATAATGTTGTCTGCCTAATTGAAAATATCTGTCCAATACAGTTTTGAGCAGTCCTTGCACGAGACACTAGTCTTCATTATGTTTTAGTTTTTTGCTTTGATGTTATTGTGCACAAGTGATACATCAGCTTTTCATTGATGGAAACGGTGAAACTGTTTGTGAAAAGGCAAACAAAATCTGCACATTTAGATTTATGTCTTTTCATTTAGCATAACATACTCCAAGGGGCACTGAGGTGTAATTTTGTTTGCCATCTGTAATCAAAGTGTCTTTCAGATGTGATTAGCACTATTATGCCAGCTGTATGATTAGAATTAGTTTAGGGCTATTAAGGGATAATGTGATGGTGAAAACCACAGATTTTTTTAAATCATTTTGATTAATTTTGTTGCACAAGTTTTGTCATGTTAATGTGTTATTGGTTTTAAGAAAAACAGTAATTATTTTTTGCTTTGTACTTGCTCTCTATATCTTTGTTCCACAGTGTGATGGCTTTCTGCTGCATTTGTTTAGTAATTGATTTTCTGTGCATACAATTATTCTGTCAGTAGGAACAAGTTGTTATCTTTTATGACATGCACTGCATATTATTTTCATGAAAGTTAAAGAAATTTAAATTTTTGATGGATTTTTTTTTTTAATAGAGATGATTTTATGTCAACAGTTTAAGGTTAAGGCTGTCTTTTTTATTGCTTGGTCTTTCTGTGTGTAATATTTTGTTTATGATGTTTTCTTTTTAAAAAGTTTTCTTGAAAACTTAAGCGTTGTTCTGTCTCTACCAAAAACTTTTGTACTAAAAAGAGAGAATTGTGGAGATGAAATGAAATGTACCGCTATAAGAAAACAAAAGATGCTATGTTTTGAATTGAGAATATTGTTAAATCCAAAGCATAAAAATATAACAATATGCTATACTCTTGATATTTGTGTTTTGTCACATTTTTACATTTATTTACTTTGATACTTCAAAGAGGGGATTAATTTTATTATAAATTATATAATATTAAAATTGGAATTTTTGGTTGTGTTGTGTAATAGAGTAGAACCCCACAGAATCCAGATTATAAATACAAGCTGAAAGGCAGAAATGCAGAGAGGGTAAAATGTATGACAGTGATTTGCAATAGTCATATCAATGTCATAAGCCCACAACAATAAACATATTTGCCTGGTTCAAAAGTTTTGAAAACCTTGAAAAAAAAACTAATAGTACTAATAATCCTAAGGAAAACAACTGGGGCTTTTGCACTTTTAGTGTCTGGGCACTAAATATAGCTGGAAGAAATGAGGTATACTTCTCAGTTTTTAGTTGCAGAGACCTCCTCAATTCATCTGAGAGGGCTTTGCAGGGCCATTAGTCCTTGGTCCTAAACAGTGTATAAGGTAATTTTTTGTTTAGGGACCATTTTGAGAGCTACAGGTACAGGTGCTAAGGGGCATGGTTGTCGAATATGCAGGATGCAGGGGATGTGTCCTCTTCCACATTTTATAGAATGTAAATGTAAGATTTAAAATTCAAAGACACAAGATAGTTTATGTTTATGATTTTTCAGCAAACATGCCTGTGTGGCCCATAGTACCCACTGTGGGTAGGTGTTGGTTTACTGTTGGACAGTGTGGGAAGGACAGACCCACAACGCCAAGTGGGCCCGTGTGGGTTTT
>JAZGTI010006204.1:0-23853 GCA_036877585.1 Botia kubotai | reverse complement strand
ACAAACATCCACTCGTTAGTTTTGGGGCTGTAGGCCTCCACAGAAGACAGGCCTGCAGGGAGAAACACACGCATTATCTGACCACTAATCGCACTGAAACCGGGCTGACGATGTTTGACTGTTTGAATAAAACTCGCAATTCAAGTAAAATAAAACGGATGGGCGATGGTTTTGTTTAGGGTGGAATGTGGTTTATACCTGTACTTCCATCAAAACCTCCAACGGCGTACAGCAGGTCCCCCAGGACCGCTGCACCCAGAGTGCTGCGGCGCTCCTGCATGCTGGGGGCGGAGTTCCACTGATCCTTCAGCGCATCATACACGTCCACCGTCCGCACGCGCAGAGAGCCGTTAAACCCGCCCACCGCGTACACCTTCCCGCCCATATACACCACACCTGAACCACACACATGTAGAGAGGTAAGGCTGAGAGAACAGAGCATCTGACCCGAACGCTGATGGAGGGCTGAGGGACAACCTGCTCGACAGCGGCGGGAGGGTAAATCTGCCACCTGGTACCAGCGATCCTCCTGGAAGTCGTAACACTCCACACTGCGGATGGCTTTAGGAGCCTGACCCCCCACCACCATCATCACCTGAACAAATCACCCCAGATCCACCTGTCAATCCATCTGTGTGTGTTCATCAAACGTCATGAGTCTCTGAGGAGTGTGAGATACAGGGAGGTTATACCTTGGGCAGGCTGACTGGCGTGCGTGGGCGGGTTCTGTTGGTCTTTATGAGGTGCCGTTGATCTGCAGGCAGAAGGTGGTACTTCATGGCCTCGATCAGAAAGTCTTTACAAGTGTTGTTGTTTTTAATCAAGGGTTCCTCCTCCACAATCTGCTCACATTACATGTACATCCTTAAAACAACGCTCAAGAACAACTGCAATCTTTTGCTTTTGCAAGAGAAGTCTGTTTTAATGACCATGAAACCCCCATCTATTATATTACTATAATACAACGTTTGAGTGTTTTGGGGAGTTGGTATTTTACTGTCAAACAAATAAAAACACGATTTCACGTCGTATGAGCCGGATTTGTTTCTGACAAGCTTTTACCTGAGAGCTTCTCACAGGACAGAGATGAAGAACAGACTGTGTACCTGAACCAGGTAATCTCTGGACAGCAGCGGCAGACGGACATGTTCCATCAGCTTTGGCATGTGCTCTAATCGGGCCTCTTTATCGTGATTTATCCAGGCAATCATCGCTTCAAAAACCTGCGAATGAGAGCGCAGCAGATGAGTGCAGCACACAGCTGTCCCACCCTCCTCGCTGACATCACTGCTCGTGTCACTGCTCGGCCGACAGCTGCCATCAAGCGTGTGAGCGCAGACTTGAGACAGCAGCTAATGAAGTGTGAGTGTGTGACAGACAGATGGCTCATCTCCTTCACGTACGTCTAAAACCAGCCACCAGTCTGCTGTCTACAAACCACGCCAGGCCCTCGCTGAGGTAACGGATGAAGACGTGGAGAAGTGCAATACGCAGATGGTTAACGTAAGAAAGGAAAAGAACTGGGTGAAGATCAGATGTTACCTTCTCCTCACTGCACACGGTCAGTTTGTCACTGGAGATGAGACTGCACACCTGCTGCAGGGAAAGAGCCGTGAACTCCTCGCTGAGCATGACATCTGTGAAGTGCTGCTCTGCTCCAAATACACGCACACAATGTGTGTTAGGAAGACACACTCTCATGCTGCCCGCTCGCTGTAGTGTACACCCAGTGTAAGAGGAGAAACAAGAGCTCACCGGCGTAAGTGTGGGCCAGGCTGAGAAGCCCCGTGCAAGCGTGAAGGTCAGCGAATGCTCGGATGCCCAGACAGTTGGTGGGATGGAGCTGAGCCTGCAGGAAGTCACAGCAAACCTGCCGAACATCCATCAGCTGCAGCAGACTGGCAGCAGGGAGAAGCACCTGGACACATCACACACTCTTAACATATCAGTAAACACACAGCACAGCATAACATAACAAGAGACTAAATCCATAAATCGTTAGTAATGAATTGGAAAAGAGTGTAAAAGCTAGTGTTCTACTGAACCACTTCATCTCCACAAGTTAATAATGTCCTAAATCACATGGTGACAAAATGTAGGACTGAATCTGAAAGGAGCGTCTGTGAATTATAACTAAAGGATTCTTTTCTTCTTAAAACAAGAGCTGGAAATACAGGGCCATGTGGTAACACACAACACAAGTCATTGCATGACATTGCTGAAAGCCCCGAGGACCAGCAAAACATCTGCCCATACTGGCAGATGAAAACTAGGCCACTTAGCTTAGCTTCATCTGAAGTCTTTCTGCTGCCTTTATATCCCAGTGCAAACAGGCCTTTCAGATCATCTGCTCTCCACTACTGCAGTCTTGGCATCTAAACACAAACTCTTACGCTAACAATAGAATGCGCTGGAACAACAGACCACCAGCACAAAGGTCAAACTGCATCAGTCCTGCCCATCACTGAAGACTTCCTCTGCTCTCGGCCCGTTTCCTCTGCTAATAATGAGAGGAAATACCCTGCCTCTCACAACAGACTCCAGAGGAAAGAGCAGAGAGTGCGCTGGCTAGATTACACACCATCAAACCACGTACACAATCGGCCTGTGCACCAAAAGACTAGTTATCATTAGTTATGTTTGTACCAGTACCGTGCGTCTCGACTCACCTGAACATTATCCTCAGACACTTCGATCTCAGCTGTGTAAATATAATCCACCAGCTTCAGGAGCGTCTGTCCATCCACATCTCTGATCTCGACGTGGTGAGCCTTGCTTTCGCTCATGTCACCTTGACGCAACAAGTACAGCACAGAATCAGCACACAGAGTCTTGCACACAACACCACAAAAAAAATCAAATAGTCGAACCATTGCATAAGACACTGAAGAAGGAATTATCATCCACAGAAACACTTCAGAAACACTGTTAACGCCTACACAACATGTCTAGGACGAGCTGAGTGGGAGGCTAGTTTTATTCCTGCTGTAGATGGTGATTTGGGATTTGGACTTGTTCTGCATTTATGAACAGCAGTGTGATATGAAGCATGCAGCTCCCTTCTGTGTTAAAAGCACATCACTGAGCGAGTACCTGTGAACATGGCACAGAAGTATGGACAGCAGGACGCTAATACCACCCTGTGCGCTGGTACCTCCACATCACCCGCCACCAGCAGAACATCACAAAGCATCCTGCGGCTGTCATCATACAAAAATACCAGAAAAATCAACAGGCAAGACAGATCCTGTGGGCATTTCTATAGAATTAGCATGCAGTATACACTGACACAGATCAATAATTACGATGAATCACACGCATACACTATGCACCGACCTTCTCAAATCATTCATAAGCCGGAAAGCCTTCCTCATGTGTGTGTGACTGAAGGAGTGAAGCCCCGGGTCTTTGGCATCGTCCTGGGAATCCAAACCGGGCAGCGGGCAAGGCACACGGCACCTTGTTCATAAAACCACAACAAACTCAACCAACATGTTAGACAACCAACATTAGACACTAATGTTCCCATACACCTCGAAGTGACGAGCTGTTTACAGTGCAAATATAGCCACGTGTAGTTTTTGATCATAATATTTAGTTTACTGTGTACGTCAGTTTATCAGGAGTTAAATCACCCCTCGAGACGCTGAACGCGAGATTATTTTGGCTCTCGCGAACTGACGGCCTGTTATTACAACATTTCACTCGTTTGCGTCGTGATTTGTTGAACATACCAGACACAGCACTTATACATCAAGTGTGACGCTGAAAACACCCGCAGCTGAATTCGCCTGAAATGAACTAAATACACAACAGACAGCTAGCGACTTAGCGGCTACAGACAACGCCGTGCGCTCTCCTGTCAATTTCACGATTCCTGTATCAGCTTTATCGATTATTCTTCGGTCAAAATATTTCCTCTTTCCAAGCACACATTAAATACGAGTTACAATGGGTCATTTCTGATACAACAAACACTTACCCGTCACAGTCCATGTCTGAGTATCGCGCGAGGCAGCTGGCTAAAGTTAGCTTGCTACATAATTTTCACGCAGTTTTCGCAAGACTCGGCGTTTATTGAAGTCCGGGGTCTTTAAAAGCGTCAGGCCGGGTGTTAAATGTGCTTATCCCTTTGTTTCGTGGTCTGTGGCGTCTTTCAGAGCGGGATCGTGCTGGTTTTTGCGTCTGGTTAGCAGCGCGCAGTCACCGCTGGATTCACTGACTTTACACCCCTAGAACGTCGTAACGGTCCTCCATCACCAGCGCGTTGCCTGGCAACAGTGATACAATCTCCGGTATCAGCAAGGTCACTTTTCGTGGCATCGACGCACCACGGCATTAACAGATGCTGCTGTTCACCCGTGTGCTATATAAACGGTTAATCATTACTGCCACCGTGCTGGTAATTCCGTCAGTTACATAAAGCTAGTTAAAATAAAAACCTAATAACTAACCAATAACTGCCAGCCACCTAAGACATCACTTTCTGAGGCAAAACAATAACAGACAACAGTGAGTATAAAATGTTTTTATTGATTCATATAAAATGACAAAATTAAGTCAATTCAAGTAAATCGATTCCATTCACTTTTCAACATTTCATGTTGAAACTCCACAGCCAAATGAATCTCAACTTGGAGGCATCACACTGGCACCAGCTGTGGAAAAACACAAAAAAAACAATTCAGAAATTATATTTAAACACGCCATGACAACAATTGTTGCTATCGGCTACATCAAAAGTGGGTCTCAATAACCAAAATTCACAAAAATGGTCTTAAAGACACCAGATAAAAAGTGAATTATAAAGCAACATGTCTCACATTGTTTGCATGTGTATAAATAGGCACAATGTATACACAATTAGATCATTATTAAATGCATCGCAAATTGTTGGCCTCAGCAAATCATTCATTAATTCTCTGTAAACATAACTAAAACATCACAATACAGTAGATTCATTATGATTTAAATTACAAAATCTTACCAAATGCATCTTGCCTCTCTGAAGTCCCCAGGAATACAGCACGTGTGTTCCATATGCACTCTGGTAGACACAAAAAAGAGAATTGTTACTAATAGTATGGAAATGTTTTGTGGGGCTTCCCTGTGTGTCTATTAAAAGGCTCTGCTCACCAGACTCACTGATGGAGTTCTCATCTTTTGGGGCATCTGGATTCTCAGATGAAGCAGAAGTTCATCATGCTGCCACACTTAGAACCGAGATGTTAATTAAATCCTTCCATTTCTCTGTGGACAAAGAAGACAGATGCAGACATCATCAGTGTCAACCAATCAACAAGTAAGGGTTTCCTGAAACATGTCTAACTACAGCCAGTCTATGACACAACTCCATCAGATTTACATGTGATTGCCTTTAAAGGAAGGAAGGTCTATGTAGGAGCTGTGTCTTTTTTGTTTTTAAGTACAAGTAGTCACGTCACATTTCAAAGGGCCAAACCAAATCATGTTACAACAGATTTACATACCAAGGAAGAAATTGTATAATAGCATCTTCGCTAGTCTCAGTAAATGATGTACAATATCCATTGCCCTCTTAGCGTGCCAAAAATGTAAAGGGACAAAACACGAGCAAGACACCGAGATGAGGAGGGGAGGGGGGATTGATAAGATGTAAAGTAAATAACTGAAAGCACAAACCTTGAGCTTAATAAATGCTGATCTCCTTTGCATTTGGTGTCATTAATATCTGGAACTAATGCATCAAGTAAACAGGAACTATAAGCCCCATTCTCCGGTTTGGCCTTAAACTGAAAATTGTCTAAAATATTGGATTAAGACATAACTACATAGACCACAATCACCACAGCGTCACACACATTAAACTACAGAGCATGTTCTAGATTCCACTTCTCCTCTATTTTACAGGACCACCGCAAGTTAACACTAGTAAGCTTGTATTTAGGTAAAGCTGAAGTAAAGTTGCATGCACGCTTTACTGTCGACTCACAAATACCTGAGTTGAGTTTGTTCCAGGTGGATCCCAAGTATGTTAAAGACACACCTGATGTAATGTCTTGTGTATAAAGTATTTCTACAAACCTGGAAACCTGGTGCGATTATCCTATGGATTTTCAGCTGGGTTTCTACATCTCTGGAGTAGCCCTGGAGAATCCAGTGACGCGGTAGTGGACACAGCTAAGGTATTGATCCGTCTTATTTGATCACTAAAAGTATTGGAACAAAGCTCTAAACATATTTTAAGAATAAAGACAACATATCTTGCATGGTTGGGAAAAGGTTAACATCCCCACACTTCTTGTAAATCAGTGTAGTTAATATGGAGCACTGAAGGCAATGCCTGATAGAGGCATAGAGGGTCAACACGTATCTAATTGTCATGTTAGTCTTACCAGAATCGCTAAACGGACCTCACCCAATAAAGCTCAGCTCGTCATAAACCGTAATGGCTACAGAATAATAACTTTTATTCATAGAAATACATACAGGTGTTTCTGAAATAAACAATATTCAATAGGTTATTTCGTTGAAGCAGTAATACAATGAGACAAATGCATCCTTTACTGAAAGATTAACCTGTAGAAAAACAACTCAAATCAAGCTTGTCTTACGAGCTCTGAATCAAAGGTTCACTGTAACACCAATTACAATATTTTCATAATGACGTCTGAACTATTTAACAAATGACACTAATTCGGAGTTACACTTTAGTCACTAAAACGTATATGAAGTGTTTTTTAAGTGAGACTGAACACGTGAAACTAGTCATTTTAACTGATTCGTTTTCACCGAGACGCAAAGAAATGTTTAACCCACCCAACACGTTTCTAGGTCAGAACGAGCAACTAGTTGCCAGCGAGCCTATTTAAAAACAAAGCTCAATGTTTCACCGGTTGGCTGCAGCCTCTACTGGCGGACCACCGGACCGTCGACGGGCCTTTAACACATCACGTGATCTTCGCGCAGCGTTTGCTGCCAACCAATGAAAGATCGAACGTCTACGCTCACTGTGATTGGCTCTAATCAAAAACAGATTTAAATACGTCGTTGCAGAGAAGGAAACAAAAGACAATAAAAATACATTACATGTACTAAAAGGAGAACACATGCCTACACTAACAAGCAAAATACTAATCTTAACTTAATCCCAATGCACGACAACGTGAGAGTAACAGTTTTGCAGAGAGGCAGCCTGGCCAGTCTGATAATAAGCAGAAATCCGTGGTAGTTGTCCTATTTGTCTTGAGAATAAAAATCTCCCTAATATTTTAGGGAAAAGATGGGTGACTACGAGCAAGAGGATGTGGAGCAACAGCTTGAGTAACTACCTATGATCTGCTAGGCTGGATTAGTTGTGAACTCCTGCATGAAATGATGCGTCATTGTTCCAGTCAATGGCAAGACACATTAAGAGGACTCGCTCTGGCTACTTTGCTGAATATAATGTGTGGTCAAAATTGTGATTTAGGGCCGGGGAAGGAGCTGCTCTTAATATCAGACCTACTACGTGATTTTAATATGAGCCTCCGTAACCCCCCCTGCCGTAACCACCACCACCACCTCGGGAGTAAGGAGCGTTGCTTCTGCCCGAGTAATTACCTTTCATTGGGCCATAGCCAGAGGACTGCTGGCCATAGCCGCTGCCAAAGTCATTGTAGCCGTTACCACCGCCGTAGCCCTCCATTTGGTCCCCGTAGCCTCCCCCATACCCGCCACCGTATCCGCCTCCATAGCCTCCGCCGTAGCCATCACTTCCTCCATAGCCGCCGCCGTAGTTGCCGTATCCGCCGCCTCGCCCACCGTAGCCGTTCTGGGGTCTCCCCATCCCCCGTCCGCCTCCTCGGCCTCCCCGGCCACCGCGACTACCGGCCGCCTGCATCTCCTGCTTGGTCAGGGCTTTCTTCACCTCCACTTTATGTCCATTAATCACGTGAAACTTTAGCACGACGGCTTTGTCGGCAGAATCGTTATCCTCGAAATACACGAAGCCGAAGCCCCGCTTCTTGCCGGTCTCTTTGTCTGTGATCACCTCCGCTTTCTCCACCGCACCGAACTGGGAGAAGCAGTCGCGGAGATGATCCTCCTCGATGTCGTCTTTAAGACCGCCGATGAAGATCTTCTTCACCTTGGCGAGGGCCTCGGGTCTGCCCGCATCTTCCCGGGCCACAGCTCTCTTGAGCTCGACGTTATTCCCGTCCAGCACATGGGGACGGGCCGCCATGGCCGCGTCCGCCTCCTCCGGGCTCGAGTAGGTCACGAAACCGAAACAGCGAGAGCGTTTCAGCTGCTGATTCTGCACCACCACGCAGTCCGTGAGCTTGCCGTACTGCTCGAAATGCTTACGCAGCCCATCGTCCGTGGTCTGGACGTTAAGTCCACCGACAAAAAGCTTGCAGAGCTGGTTTTCCATTTGCGCCGTCATGTTCGTATCTAATCTGGGCTAGGCTAGCTTGATATAAAATGGCGGTGAAATATAAATGGCGGCTATGCTGGTAGATGATGTCATACAAAGTTGACCACGCCCACAGCGGATGCGTTCTATCGGTTTTCGAGCATTTTGCTATTTTACTGTCATTTAATATTATTCATAAGACGTTTGTACAATATCTATTTTTTTAGTCGACCATCTATACAACGAAGGCAACGTTTTCAGATTTTAAAGAGACGGAAGGGCATCCCCCGTTGAATGAGATCTGAAAAGAAGATCAACGCGCATGCGCATTAAAGACAACAACAGCGCTACGGTAAAACAATGGCGACTGCCGTGGAGAATATCGTAAAAGTGTGAGTACATATTATTTTAACCCATTGAATTAATCTCCGTCTCAAAAATCACGTCATGGCCTAATTGGGACGATCCTGTAATCGATAATCGGACCTAACATTAAAAAAGGGATTTCGTTCGATAAATATCGAGCACCTCTTTCATTCATTGTTTTCCGTAACATCAACGCGCGCTACAACGTGACTCCTCTTAAAACTAGTTACACCAGTTAGTAAGTGCTCATAGGTTTGCTTCGATTGCGCACTCCCTTGTTCAGCTATGTAAGTATATATCATTTTTAATGTCTTTTGTTTTTATTATCGGTAAACATTAGTGTAGAAGATTGGCGATCATTGATGTTCATTGTTTGCCTATCAGCACGTTGTGACGCACAGAACGAAAAACCGTGTCTGTTATTTTCTGAAATAATGACCTGGTAAATAATGTGTGCTATAAGGCTATGAATTTTAAGACTGGCTGTAATCTATATTCCACGCCACAGGCTTGTACACTTCATCTGAATCTGTTTAACTCGTTTTGTGTCGTATGCTGGTCCACAGGCTGGGAGAGCAGTATTATAAGGATGCTCTGGAACAGTGTCACAGTTATAACGCCCGGCTGTGTGCTGAGAGAAGTATCCTCATGCCCTTCCTGGACTCCCAGACCGGGGTGGCTCAAAGCAACTGTTACATCTGGATGGAAAAGAGACACAGAAGTGCAGGTGTAGTATCGGTCCACTAACGTTACTCTGTTCATTATGTGCCCTATATACAATAACATGCTCATATATATCTGACCTAAAGGTGCCGCGCCAGGACAGCTCTACACGTATCCCGCAAGACGCTGGAGGAAGAAGAGAAGAGCCCATCCTCCAGAAGATCCGTTGGTTTTCCCCCCACTTAAATCTGGTATTCTGCTACAGTTTAGTCGCTCATATTACATCTGTTGTAGTTTTACCTGCGTTCACCAACAAAGTTTGAAACTGTTAGATCAATTGATCTCAGTAATGCGTCAAATGTATTATAATTGTTGAACTATAACCGAATGATGATGTTTCTCAAGCTGAGCTGGAACTGGGGCTGAAGAAAGATGTGTTGGGTCCACTGGACGGGAGCAGCCTGGAAGCCCTGCTGAAAGGAGAACCGCTGGATAAAAGAGTTCCCACAGAGCACAGACCTCCAGAGGAGGAGTCCAGTCTCGCGGAGGTCACTGGAACCAGTACGGCCAGCAGCCACAGTGGCTCCACACGCGTCAGGAAGGTATATGCTGGAGTTGTGTTTTATCGCGTGTTCCTGTCCTTACTGTTTAAAGCCATGATCTGATCTGAAGTTTTCTGTCACTCTCAGAGAATCCTTGAGCCAGAAGATTACTTGGATGATCTGGATGACGAAGATTTTGAGGAAGAGACTCCAAAAAGACGTGGAAAAGGAAAGTCTAAGGTAACATGCAGAGAGTGGCAATCACTGAGCGTGTATTGATTTAGCAGAGTGTGAAACCGTGTTGGAGGAACAGTGTTCTGGAGAGGTTCTCATCCACAGGGTCGTGGAGTGGGAAACGGGAAGAAGAAGCTGGAAGCTGCAGCTGCTGCCCAGGAAGATCGGGATAAACCGTATGCCTGCGACAGTAAGTCGTCATCAAAAGTGTTTTTGTGTTTATTATTTTTATACTGTAGCATTTCTCTGTGAAATTCATTAACAACTGAATTTCAACATGAATATTTTCAACCCTGTTTTTTGAATCTTAGAATTCGCTACTGTGCTTTTAACATGTCTATGTAAATGAACTGGTGTGATTGGCTAACGCCCATATCAGTGTATTTCACACTGTTGTCTGGTCAGGCCAAGTCACAGAGCACTGAATAGTGTGTTGATATGGAAACGTGGGCGGGTGTATGTTAATGTACGTGTAATTGTGACATAATTAAAATAATTGTCGTCTTTTTCAGTTTGTGGAAAACGCTACAAGAACAGACCGGGTTTGAGTTACCACTACACTCACTCTCACCTGGCTGATGAGGAAGGAGAGGACAAAGAAGAACCCGAGATTCACACACCTGCGCCACAGGAAGAGACCAGGAGTACGTTTAAACCTTATTCACTAATTAAAAACCCCATTCAAACATCTGCTTACTGTACAAACCTCCTAACACTGTAAAGACAAATCAATATTAATACTGCTTAAGAATAAGTGCACATCACTGCGCGTAATACAATCACTTTATATGACATTTAACGGGTCAGCTTTGAAATATAATAAATACAGTATAACACTGCCTGTAAGCATATTACGGATGACGTAACCAGACAGATATCAAACCTTTATATTACAGTATTGATTTGCACAGTCTTGCATATCATACTGCTACACAAAGCAGGGCCAGACAGTTGTTGATAACAGATCTGATCTTCTGCCTTCCTGCAGCTCCTAAGAAAGGTCCGAACGGCCTGGCGTTACCCAATGATTATTGTGACTTCTGCCTGGGTGATTCCAGCATGAACCAGAAGACGGGCCAGTCTGAGGAGCTGGTGTCCTGCTCCGACTGCGGGCGCTCAGGTATGACACAGAGATGTTAGTCATAAAGATCTCAAAGACACAGTCAAACACGGATGATTTAGACCTGTTTCTCTCTCAGGTCATCCCTCATGTCTGCAGTTCACTGCTGTGATGATGGCAGCCGTGAAGACGTACCGCTGGCAGTGTATCGAGTGTAAATGCTGCAACGTCTGCGGCACGTCAGAGAACGACGTGAGTTCAGAATCACACACATCCTGTCCTGCCATTATAGCCCTGATCACACCTGATGTTAAAGATCACACCTGATGTTAAAGATCACACCTGATGTTAAAGATCACACCTGACGTTAAAGATCACACCTGACGTTAAAGATCACACCTGACGTTAAAGATCACACCTGACGTTAAAGATCACCCCTGATGTTAAAGATCACCCCTGATGTTAAAGATCACCCCTGATGTTAAAGATCACCCCTGATGTTAAAGATCACCCCTGATGTTAAAGATCACACCTGATGTTAAAGATCACACCTGATGTTAAAGATCACCCCTGATGTTAAAGATCACCCCTGACGTTAAAGATCACCCCTGACGTTAAAGATCACCCCTGACGTTAAAGATCACCCCTGACGTTAAAGATCACCCCTGACGTTAAAGATCACCCCTGATGTTAAAGATCACCCCTGATATTTTAGTTTACTCACCCTCAGGCCATCTGAGGTATAGGTGACATTTTATGCTGAAACTGTGGTCAGTGGTGATTCATATAATGCAAGTCCATGTAAAAAAACAAACATGCGACATGTAAAAGTGTTCCTGAAGCTCAATTGGTAGAGCAGCACAAAGGTTGTGAGTTTGATTCCCAGTGAACACGTCCCAAATGCATGATTGTAAATGTAAAACAAACAAACAAAAATCGCATTAAAACATTTCAAGTAGTAAAATGCTGGTCTGTGTAAACCAGTGAGAAACATGCAATGTGTAAAATAACTGTAAAATTTAAATGTTATAAAAACTCAAAATAGCATATACTTAAGTACAAATAATGTTTTCTTAGGCTAAAATTGCATTATAGCAGTTATACCGCTATTTTAAAAATGTCTAAATTTTTGTATAAAAATTCATATATATCACAAAACGTTTTGGAAGGATTGGCTGAGACGGGTGTAAACAGGTCCGGTTATTTAAACTCATCCCTTACACACAACCTCTGTATGTGCAGTTTTGTGACAGACGTGTTAAATCATTTATTACAGGACCAGCTTCTGTTCTGTGATGACTGTGATAGAGGATATCACATGTACTGCCTCAGTCCGCCCATGTCTGACCCACCTGAAGGTACAAACATACAGCAGTCATGTGATCAGTAATGCAGTAATACACGAACAGTAACAAATGCTCATCCTGTGTTTTACCAGCACAGTGTAACCTGTTGAATATATTTTTGCATAGCATATCAATAATTTACATTTTCATAAAATAAAATAAAATAACTTTCAAATCTTATTCCGTTTTTCCATGCAAATGACAATATTTCTTACAATAATTGTTACCAGAAAAATGCAGAAGATCAGTCTTTACATTGTATGCTGCCCATTGCAGTATTTTTAAGCTTTTCTTCATCTCATTGTGGTTTCTCGTGGCAGTCGCTGAAGTTACGTGCTGATCATTCATAAACGGTTGGATTTGTGTTTTCAGGAAGCTGGAGTTGTCACCTGTGTCTGGCTCTTCTGAAGGACAAGGCCTCCATTTATCAGAGCCAGAACAACACAATGGAGTAACCGAGTAACCATGACAACAGTCCAGTCTGAAGAACATGTATAACCCTCCCATGCACACAGAAACACATTCATTCTGTTGTGAGATTTACAGTATGGTGGACAGGAGAGGCAGGGGGAGCCGTTGGCACGAACACAGCCACTGTTCCTTCACTACGACTGTTAAATATTATTTTTACGCGAGCAGCATTTTAAATGAACTGAACACACACACACACACATATATAGATTCTGTACATTTTAGCCATTATTTGCAGCATCCCCAGATTCCTTCATATCGGAGCCAAATATGTTTCTCTTCATTGCTTTACTCAATACATTTGTTGACCTAATTCTTTACAGATGTTAGGATGATATAAGATGATAGAAGAACTGTATCTCTGTATCTGTTGTTCTGTCCGGAAGTAATTGTGCCAAGGTCCAGATTTAAAAACCAGGAGATGGTGCTGTATTTTATTATTTCTTTTTGTTTTTGCAGCATTGTGTATTCACTCATTTAACTGTTTTAATTGCATATAAACACTCAGAAGGCGGGTTATCTTTTGTAGTAGAATTTTGTATTTGGTAAAACCCATATTAATTATTGTTGACTAATCATGTTGAATTATCGTGAGTACTGTATCGTTTTTTGTATTTGTTTTTTGGTATTTCATGATGGTTTGTATTTGGTATTGAATGTAAATGCTGTATTTTGCTGTGTTTTATTTACATTTTTCATATTGCCCTTTCCATAATAAACATACATGTAACAGATGTTGGTTAGGTGTATTTTTACAGCTGCTGGTACAGTAAAAAAAGTGTGTATATAGAGTATTACAGCATTGAGAATTAAGATATCCACGTATGAGAGTACGCACATAATTCATTTATGATTGAAACGCTTGATTCAAGATTCCAGAATCAACATCTAATTTTAGCTCTAACTGAAAGATTTTAAGACATTGAAAAGGAAATATACATATATATTACGCATACAGGTTATGGACTAAATGTTGCACAAATTTGTGGAGTCCGCTGCAGTCAAAGTACATTTAAAGCAGGAAAAATGCAGTATTTTAACATGCAAAACTGTATTTTTTAAGTAGAAATATCCCTCGACTTAAAAACATGCCAGGTTTAATAGATGAAGCCTAAGTCTAGTCTTGGGCTAAAATGCATATATAACTGAAAGCAACTTGCACTGATATGTCTTAAAATATATCAGTGCCATTTTATGTCTCAAGTAATATTTTATTTCTAAGGCACGTTTATAAAAGATACTTAATTTGAAAGCTACTAATCCTAATTGAACTAAGGCCAGCTCCGTCTGTAAAGCCAGGCCGTGAAGTCATTTTACAACAATTCATAAAGGAAAAAATTCTCATCAAAAAAGTATCATGTTATGCTGTTTGAAGATACTTCAGGAAAACCACCCTTATACAAAACTCCTGTTTGAGAACTAACTGTTGATATCTGTAATACAGTTTTACATACAAGTATTTTTTTTAAATATAGCTAAATATTTGTATCTTTTGACTGTGCTGATAAAACTGCTACTTGACCTGCAAAAACTCTGAAGTCACAAAGCGTGGACGAGCTGAACTTAAGAATAGAGTTACAGTGGATGTGTTACTCGGTTCTCTTGGATCTTTAAGAATCCACATGCCCTTTGACCTTTTAAAAAACGGAGTAATTCCTCCTGAATTTATAACTGGTCAATCATTGCTGAATGAAGCATCAGCCGTTTCCTGTTGGGGTCCATCTGATTACCTTCCTCTGCTCCTTCCACCTACAGAGCAGCAGGGCTCTGAACGTGACCCGGAAGTGCCTGTTGCAAAGGGCGTAGCAGATGGGGTTGACTGTGCTGTTGACGTAGCACAGCCAGTAACCCAGCTGCCACAGCCCCTCAGGAACACAGTCATCACAGAACGTCGACACCAGAACCATGATGTTATAAGGTGTCCATGTTACAATGAAAGCCAAAAGAATGGCACTGAGGGTCCGGGCTGCTTTCTTCTCTCTGATCATAGACGAGCCTCGAGGTTTCCTGCACGGCTGACCTGAGGTCAGTGGTTGGGGTGAAGTACTGTTAGGTGAATGCTGGCTGTCTGACTCACAGCTCCTTGTGTTGGCATTGGAGTCAACATGATGATTATTGACTGAAGTTTCATCCATTCGAACAAGTGGAATGTGTTTGTCATCTGGTTTCTCTGTTCTTTGAGAAACGTGCTCTGTGTCTGTCTGTGAATGGTCGTCTGTTGTATCTGAGCTGGACATCTTCACCATCTCCCGTCTTTTCTTCCAGCATGCTGCTGTTTGGTGGGTGATGGTGGGACAGATGCTTCTCGCTCTCTTGCTCTGCTGGTTCTGGTCTGCCTGGGGTCTGACATCTTCACTGCTGGAATCGCTGGTACGACAAGATCTCTGCGAGATATACATCATAAACAATTGTCTAAATATAGCTTAAAAATGAATACAGTGTTAATTATAGATAACTAATTACATTTACATCTAGTTACATTTACATCTAGTTACATTTATGCATTTGGCAGACACTTTCATCCAACAGTGCAGTCAAGTTATACATTTGATCAGTGCAGGTGTTCCCTGAGAATCGAACCCGCACCCTTTTTGTGATGGTGGTTCGCTTTAAATGGATTAAGCAAATGACTTAAAGCTGAATTTTGTAACGTTTTGGGTTTAAATGAGAAACAACCAGTTAGTGAGCAAGTACATAACAGATCAAAACGGTCTTCTAAATGTGCCGCGCTTTAATAAACAGTAAGTTTATAATAATGATTTATAATTTCAGCTAATGTAAATGTAATCATCTCAACTGTTGGTCTGATTTACTGTTGGTGCTTATGTTTCATCTGTTGACAGAAATAAGAGGATTTGGCTACTAAACTGCGTGTGTGGGTGCTGGAAGGGTGGAGGATCTGTAGCGTGTTCTTACAGCAGTGCTTCTTGTCATGTTTGGCTCACCTGAGATGTGTATCTAGTGCCCTGTGATGCCATCAGTCCAGCCAGCTGCTGAGATCGTCTCTCTGTCTCGCGATACACGCGCCAGTACAGCGTCACCATCACAGTGACAGGCAGGTAGAAAGCAGCAATGGCTGTTCCGAATGTGATCACAGGCTGAGATAAGAACTGCACCGAGCACTGACCCTCCGGAACCGTCCTTTCACCCACAACATACTGCCAGAAGAGAATGGCTGGTGCCCAGAGCACCAGCGACACGGCCCATGCCAGGGTGATCAGCACTGCGGCTCTTTTGGGAGTTCTGGTGGCCCGATAGGTCAGAGGTCGTGTGACAGAGAGGTAACGGTCAACACTGATGGCCAGCAGGTTCATAACGGATGCATTGCTTGCCACATAATCCACAGCCAACCAGATGTCACAGGCCAGGTTTCCTAAAGTCCATTGGCCAATCAGAATGTAGGTAGTGTAGAGGTTCATGGAAACGGCACCCAAAATGACATCAGCCACAGCCAAGCTCAACAGGAAGTAGTTGCTTACTGTTCTTAGGAGCGGGTTAAGCCGGAACGAGACGATGACCAGGATGTTGCCCGCGATGGTGATGAGAGAGAGTGGAATTGTTATAAGAGTAATCATGGCCATTCTCCATGTAACTGGACCAGTGACAGATGCATCTGTAATATTAGTTAAACCGGAGAGATTCAGAGGGAACGTGGTGCTGTTCATTGTGGACTGAAGATTGAGGCAGAAACAAGATTATCTTTGTCCGTCAAAATCCAGAGCTTTAACTTCCATTGACATCTTTCTGAGGACCCCTGACAGTTGCTCCATTTCTGTAGAGAGGAAAATAAGACGTGTAATATAGCAGCACATAATAAGACAAATAAATGTAGGTCTCATGTGCCCTTCATTCAAAGGAAGCTAGTGTCCGGCATTGTTTACCAAAGAATGTGTTGAAAGTGAACCCGCACGAAACAGGAAGTGTGAAAGTGACAAGGTGAAAAATAAGACACGATTTTACCAGTCATTAATGTTTTACGTATTTGAGGCCTTATCTGTCTTATCAGCGTTTACTTTACGATTGAAGGCGTTTGATGACGTATTGTGATGTTAAGTAGGTATGTGGAGCTAAGAACGTTCTGTGGACGTTTGGAAGTGAACACCAACCAACCGCCAACCATTGTGGGTTCAGACAACTTAAAGTAAATACTTTGAAAACGTTTCAGACAAAGTTTGATTACTTATTACAGTTGCAACATACTGTTAAAATTTCTCAAGAACGTCAGCCATCGCCTTTAGTTCGAAGAGTAAACTGAGCAGTTCAATGCTTAGTCACAAACATAAGGGAGTGTCTGTTTATGTTAGCTTGTTTTATTGATGAATTGAAGTGCATGCTAGCCAGCTCTGGAAAGTCAATATCACAATCCTGAGATAAACTCATCATGTGTATTTAGTTTAATTGTGCTGTACCAGCTGAAGACATAACAGTGTGCATAGTTATGTACAGCAAACACTGTACAGTAATATACAGTATACAGAGTTTATTGCTGCGGGTTAAACCATCCGCTAAACCAACACTGACTGAAGTCTTTAATATATATTATATTAATTATATTAAAATTATATTAAATTTATATTAAAAGTTTTATAACATGATAACATGGGAGCCATCAATGGGACAAAAAAGCATATATGCATCTTCACACTGATGAGTGTATGGGGCCTGGGGCCCACCCTTACGCTTTTGAATGAATTCCAGCAGGGTTGGGGCTGATCCTGCAGGTTACCAGCCAGACAATAAAGTTCTGTTTTAAAGGGCTGACAATTTAGCAGAGGATAGCACCAGTAACCTAACTTTGAAGCACAAGATCCCGCCTCCCATTCAGAGCACTCTCCAAGCCACGCCTCCTCCGCTAGTGTGCAGAAGTATGCAAATTATAGTCTGATAGGCAAGCAGGACATCCTATCATTGCATTCAGACTGAATGCAATGTTCGGACGAACATTTTATGGTCCTGCGCCTTCCACAGAATATATATACTATATATATGTATATATATTCTATATTCTATATATATATATATATATATATAAACATATTTAGACTATTTTACTTGCTACCAGGATGTGAAGTGACTTTTAACCAGCGTAACGTTAAATGTTTCTGGAAAAGATCGCCCATCGTGCCTTTAAGAAGTAGACAAACAGCACTTCCCACGGATGCAGATCCTTTTTCTGAATGCTGCAACTAATCCCGTAAGACAGGCTCCTCGTTATGAAAAATCAGGACTAAAAAAATGGGATTCTTACTCCACCCTCTGCAGTGAAGTATTTAAAGATCAACAAAACAGTCGAGAAGTGCTGAAACTGAGTCAACATTGCCCATCCTCTACAGTCACTGTTTGACATCAAATACAGTATCATATACTGTTATTATTTACTATTACTGTAATGACAACTTTCAGAATGTCACAAATTATTTTCCAAACCTAAAAAATGTAAATGAGGATTAAGAAGCCAGCAGTCAAGATGTGAAAAGTGAGCTGAAATGATCAAATGCATTATCATAAATAAAAAAACTCAAAAATTGTATTAACTATAAAATAAATCGGATGAATGCATCTGTAAAATAAAATATAAAGAATACATTTTAAACTTTACAAATTCCAAGCGATTATTCGAACAGAAGAACATGTTGTTAATATCGTCTTAAGAACAGAATGACCAGCACTTGAATTACAGTAGTTATGGACTTTATTTCAAGGGTAATTAGTCACAATAGCTTTCTTGAGGTTAATAAATCAATTAAAAAATATATGCAATCCAAATTCAATAACTACAGTATTTATCCACAAATGTCAAAAGGTGTTTAACTACAAAAATAAATAAAACATAAACAATAAACGTGCGTTAATGTCACTTGTCTGTCTCTTCTTTTCGAACTGCATCTAAACGCAGTGTCTGCTTACCATTTTTTTAATGCAAGTACAAATTTCAGCAATCCATTTGTGCATATTATATCTAATTGAGTTCTGTTATTGGGTCAATAATAGTGGTCAATAAAATGCCACACGGAACACGTACCTGCTAAGCAGAGATGTTTGGTCGTCTCAGTACTGTTGCTTTCCAAGTCTTTCCCGGTTTACCTGTAACGCAGCATATATGCAATATCCTGAACAATACACACACACACACACACACACTTCTCTGAAGCTGGAAAGCTGCTGCCACTCCTCTCTCTTAAACCAAGTACCAGATCTCTTGCACAGAACGAACTAGACCCTTTCAGACACGTAAGAACTACATACATCTCGAGTGTGTTGATGTCATAACACACAAACACCTTTAAAAAAAAGGAATGCATTTTAAAATGTATTTTGGCCATGTGCGTATCACAATTCATTTAGTTAACATCCACCCGTGATGAGAAATCAGACCAATGAAATCAGACTGATTTTTGATCCAACTGGAGCTCAATGGTGAACAGCAGGCGGCGCTAAACAACAAGACAAGTCACCGCCGTTTATGCGTTAATTGTCGCTTATGAAACAAGCCGCCTCGGTCCCCGTTCACTTTCATTGTGTAGATTAAAACAATGTCAAATGTCAAATGCAGAAAAACAAATGATTTCTGCAATGCAAGAAACAACGTCATACAGGCGTTAGAACTAAATGTTAAAAATAACATTTTTCACTTTTATTGTAATTTTTGTTACATTACCAAATTACATTTTACAGCTTATTCTATGGTTCATAACATTGAACGTTGTATTGACAGTAATGAGCATTACGTATTGTTTTTGCATATTTTTGACATTGTTTGAATGTTGCTTAATTATTTTGTTTAAATGTACACAGTTGTTTTTTTTATTCGTAGCTTGCAAAATAAAACATCTGCCAGTAATTAAAAGGCTGTGTTGTAAGATTCAAGACTTTAATCACATTATGTACTATTTCCTAGTGGCGCAATATTTACTATATATAAACAAGTAATCAAATAACACGCACTGATTAGTGTTAGGAGAAATGCTTTAATTATGACGTTACGATGACGTGGCTGTCAACACTTTTATTTTGAAATTCGCACTGGCCTGAACCCGGAAGTCTTCAGCGCTCTGTGAACGCAGCGATGGCAGCCTCTGCAGATGTCCACGTCCGAATATGTGAACAAGAGATCATCAAGTATGATTTAGAAATTAAAGCTCTCATTCAGGTATGAATGTTTAGTAATCCGTCAACGCTTTCAAATGTATACCGCTAAAATAATGTGTCAGTTATCACGCATTGTTGTTTGTTGATTATTTTAAAATAAAATATCAGGTTAACGCTTGTGAAATCAATGAATGAATGGCAGGATGACAGAGTGATCTTTGTCCATAAAAATCTCATAAATAAATGTCACTTTTTTAGTATTTCATCGGTGACTGTTGCCTGATGGTTATGTAAAATTAATTGCACTTTTTTGTCATTTTATTGTTTTTTATTTTTCTGCTAATGTTGAGGGCTCTCTTTCTGTGTCCACTTTCACAAACTGAAACATACATGCTTGTGATTCCAGGATGTCAGTGAATGCACAGGGCCGCAAAACAAACTGACAGATTTCAATGATAAAGTGAAGGAGAAATTCAACAACCTTAGACAACGGATCCAGGTAAGAAACAATGAGCAGACTCATTCAATAATAACTGTATTACAGACTCTGTGAACTGTGGACAGTTTGATGATGTGCGTATTTAAAACAGGATCTGGAGCAAATGGGAAAAGAACAAGACAGGGAATCTGACAAGCTTGACATTCTCAATAAAGTGGGGGGACATCGGAAACAGATGATTGGGTGATTGTAATAAGTCACTAACTTCTGTTTTTCTCTTTAGTCCTTATTCTGGGTTAATATGGTATAGACATACTGTAAATACATGCTTTTCATCTATGTAGCATGGAGGAGCATGTGCTATGTCTTTAATGGAGATTGTCATTTGCAGTAATCAGACAGCGTGGCGGAGGGCAAATCTCGCCTGTAAACTCTCCATTGACAAGCTGGAGAAAGAAGATTTATTAAATTCAGAGAACATGTCAGTCAGACACAGGTGAGTTCTTACAGGCAGAAAAGCTTCGGTTTTCTGTTGGTTTTCTGTTGCTGAAATCTCTGTCCGTCTCATCAGAAAGATGACAAAGGAGAGCCTGGCTCAGACCTCCAGTGACATCACAGAGAGTCTGATGAGCATCAGCCGCATGATGTCACAGCAGGTTCAGCAGAGTGAGGAGACCATGAGCACACTAGGTGAGTTTAATTGAACGATAGTGTTTCAGATAGGATTACAACATACTGGTTGTAATGCAACTTATGCATGATTCAGAGTGCAAAAGTAAACAGATATAAAAAGCATCAAAGCAAACTAAGAGCATTTTGACATTTGGAAGGAAATTAGTTACATATATTTAATACTTAATGCATTTTATATTAAGCATTAAAGTAAGTTTTGAATAACTGACAGTCGTACATTCACATATATGTATGTTAATAAACTGGACAATTGACTTGTGTGTCCCTTAATTAGGACATTTGTTAAAGGAGCACACAAATATTTTTACCCCATTTTAAGATATTCAACAGGTTTTCTGTCAGGTTTCATGTGATGTCAGATCTGTAGACTTGACACAAATATAAATATATTTAGACACTTAAGATTGTCCTGATTGTTATCAGGATGTGACGAGACTTTTAACTTGTTGAATGTTTCAGGAAAGAATCAGCAGACCTGCCTTTAAAAATGTTAACCTGTGGCTACCTCATTTTAGCAGATGTCTGAATTATAACTCTGTTTTTTTCTGTAGCAACTTCGTCAAGGACAGTGCAAGAAACCCATGAAGAGTTTAAAGCTATGACAGGAACCATACAGCTGGGCCGAAAACTCATCATTAAGTACAATCGACGGGAACTTACAGATAAGCTTCTTATTTTCCTGGCTCTCGCTCTCTTCCTGGCAACAGTCTTGTACATTCTGAAGAAAAGACTCTTCCCTTTTTTTTGAGCGAAAACCAAAATATGAGTACATGAAAAAACACGAGTGTATAAGAAATACTGCGTCTTACAGTAATGACAGGTAAATGTGCACATTGTTTAAAAAAAAGAGAACCGCACCTTAAAGGAACGGTTCACCCAAATCTGAAAATTCATCATCTACTCACTCTTTGTGCTGTTCCAAACCCATGTAACTTCCTGTCTTCTGTGGAACATCAAACGACACAGAACGTTCTCAGTCCCCATTTTCTTTCGTTGTATGGAAAACGACATCAACGTTTTTCCAAAAAGGAAGAAAGACATACAGGTTTCGGAACAAACTGAGGGTGTGTAGAAGTGGGTTTGAACTAAAGTTAACTTTTTTGTTAAACCGTTGGTTCATCCTTTATGAATTAAACTTCATAAACCTGTAAAAATACTATGGGATAAAGTGGGAAATCCACCAGTAACGCTGTAACTAATTTATGCTGTTTTGTTGCATTTCATAGGTGTCATTCCTTAAATTATTATGTGCAATAAACCTACATCAGTTAATATTTTGTTCATTTATGAAGATTATGTCATGTTATATTTTATAAATGGATTAAGAACTGAATTAATTATATTTTAAATATAAAAAGTTTACAAAATTTAATTTTAAATTCTTCAAAAGCAGAGAAAAGTGTTTCCATGTATACTTGAATGTTGTGCCGTTTAAAATATTTCTCGGTTCAAACAGGTGAGATATTTAAAACTGAAGTCTGAGTACGTCTATGTCATGAACAATGTTGTAACTTCGTAGTTTTAAATTAAAAATGTAGACAGAGTCATTTTGTTGTAATCCAGATTTTTAGTGGCCGTGTTTTATCCTACATTTCTCATTTTTATTGTTCTCCAAATCAACTTGAGGCTTTTTTCCAAGTACAATATTAAGAATAAATAATAAATGAAATATTTATATAGTCAAAAACACGTTTGAGAATTTAACTCCTGATGTGGTTGCCAGCTCTCCAGTTTCCCATGTCTAAACGGAACCCATTTTAGACACTGGATGCTGTCAGATGGACACCCACAGTATGACAGGCAATTTAGGTGAGTTAAACTCACATCCTGGGCAGCAATGAACCAGCGGCAGCTGTTTTGCTGGGCAGGAGAGAATCAGAGGGGGGCAAAGCTTAGAAAAGCTACGGCCATAATCAGAGCTGCTGATAAAGAGGCATGCAACGCTGTCTTTCCTCCGATAAGACCCGGAAAAGCTGATTATTCCATCCCTGGTCTCTTTCTCGCTCTCTCTCTCCTGCTCTCTCTCTGTCATTCTCCTTCTATTGTGGCTGGAGGACAAGTTCTGTTATTTTTAGAGATGTGTGTCTGTGTTATCTGACTTGTTCCTTTCAACGCCTCTGAAGAGCGGGCCACTGTTGTAACTGTGTGACCTTTCTCTGTACCTCTCAGTGGTCCCTGTATTTGACTGGAAATAACAGGAATTTCATAGGCTGAAACCTTTCTGTTGTGCTCATGGGATGCATGTATTTCACCTGTAGGCAGGTGCAGGTTCTGTCCCACATAGTTGTGCTGGAGAGAGGGAATTGTGTTTACTGATACGTGTGGAGAGGCCAGAGAGATGCACAAGCACAGTCTATTACTCATTTGAAGTGGCAGCAAATTTGAATGTGCTTCCCTCCTCCATACACGTCTTTAAATTCACAGCCATGCGCTCTTAGCGCTCTGTGTCAAGCTAATTGTGTCGTTCTACACGTTAAGCCCGACACTTTTGTGTTGTCAGTCAGGGACAGTTTACGAAATTACTAAAGTTATTGGTTTAGTTTTGACTGTCAGCTATTGTGACGCACGAAATTGCA